>JAWPHD010014246.1:10000-62525 GCA_037043455.1 Cyrtodaria siliqua | reverse complement strand
GCGTGATATTGACAATTGACTGGGCCACCATGTAAAACTACTTACAAGGAGTAGGTCAGAGGTATATAACTGTTAATCTCTGCTTCAATATATTAAATTTTGAATTTGAACCCCTCCACAGTCTCAGAGGAGATGGCGACGAGGCTGAGATCATTCCACAGTGGAATTGTTCTCGGGAAGTATGAGTATTTCAGTGCATCAGTATAGGCACTAGGTATGTTGTACTGAAACCGGAGGCCCTGGGTTCAATCCTCCGTGGTGCCACTGAGTTCCGTCGGTGTGTTCTTGGGCAAGACACTTTCCCTTAGCCTCGTCCGTCGGATGAGGACGTAAACCGGGCGGTCCCGTGTATCGGTCTGTCCTCCGAGCACGTTAAAGAACCATAGGAATCTATTCGATAATAATAGTAATGCAGGTTCCCTGATTCCTATGTATCCTTCCCCTCTCTCTGGGGCGGCTCTAAATAACCTATACTGTGTTGATGAGCCGTTAAACAACATTCAATTCAATTCATTCTACGGGAAGTGGGTTTTGGGGAGATAGTTATCGTTGTCTATAGTAACCTGGTCATTATGAAAGTTATAGAAGAATGAGAGGCTAACTTGATTGACACGGGATTTAAGGGAGGGTCAATTCAGATCACTGAGCATTTCCCCCACATGACTGACATTGTGCCATCCTCTACATGGCCATCTAGCTGCAGTTCTATGGACTTTTTCTAACTTGTAAATATTGGTTTTGTATAAATGGATTCTTATTTGGAAAGCATATTCCAAATGTAGACCAACTAATGTCTTGTATGCAGTTGACTTAGTTTCTTTGGGGGCAAAACTGAGATTACGACAAAGAAAACCCAGAGTTTTATACGCCTTGCCGGATGAGGCCCCTAGTCCAAAGTATCCGTAATATGAACCCTAGATACTTTGCGGACATTATCCAGAACTTGGCCATTAAGGACGTAGTCATGAACGATATGTGTATTAGGTTTGTGCTTGTTTATTCGCATGGTGTGACATTTCAACACATTAAATTGCATCATCCAATCCTTTTGCCACCGTGCCAGTTGGTCCAGATCTGGCAATCTTGACGACTGTTTAATTATGCGTTTGTACAATATACAGCCGTCGGCAAACAGTCGCACCGATGACATGACTTGACTTACACAGGGGCAACGTTAGCCGTAAGCCAGTCATCTGGAACAACGCCTTGACTGATTGAGGTGTCAAAGATGACTGTAAGGATTCCGGATATCTCTGTGCTATGTTCCTTTAGGATGCGTGCACTGAAATTGTCAGGTACAGATGCCTCGTGAACTTGGAGTTTATCAAGGAGCTTTTGAACACCATTTCGTTCAACTATAATGTCTTTCATAGGCGAATACGGACTTTGACCCTTATTTGGAGGGTGGGTATCAGTAGGTTCTTCAGTGAAGACAGATGAGAACTGATCATTTAGGATGCTAGCATTGTCCTTATTAATTGTTTTAAGGATTCTATTTTGGCGGAGGGAGGCAATTCCATTTTTAGACTCTTAATGCAGGAACAGTCTTTGCTGGGATCTTCATTCTTGTGGGAGATGTCATTGTCGGTCTCATTATCCATAAAGATACCCGAGACATACCTCCAGTAGACGTCTCTTATAGTTTTCAGGGCATATGCTCTGTATTTTTGGTAATGGTCTTGGGTATCTGGTATCCGCTGTATCCGGCTATGCGGCGTCGAAGTGGTGATGGTGTCCGGTTTGCCCGTATATCCGCTATGCGGCGTCGAAGTGGTGATGGTGTCCGGTTTGCCCGTATATCCGCTATGCGGCGTCGAATTGGTGATGGTGTCCAGTTTGCCCGTATATCCGCTATGCGGCGTCGATCCGGTTCGCCCGTATATCCACAGTGGGGTGCTGGTGTCCGGTTTGCCCGTATATCCGCTATGCGGCGTCGAAGTGGTGCTGGTGTCCGGTTAGCCCCTGTATCTCCGACAACCTGGTGTTCGGCTATATCTGTTTCTTGACAATTGCAGAGTATTCCGGAACGTTAACGGCCACCCCGCCGTCTTAATGAGAGTTAAAGACATCCTGAAAGTAGACTACGTGTATTATAGACATTGACTAACAGCTTGTGCATGTCCCGATGTATCCATATTAATCTAAACAAACATTCCTTATTGAATTAATCAATTATTATGTATTAGATAGACTTTGCACACTATTTACTGATCGATGTTTCCTTGTTAGCGAATAATATTCTTGATAGAATTAGACACACGAACAGCTCCATTCAAATAACGGGAAAGACGCATTAGTGAAAAATTAATACTAAATATCGAAGCGTCGTAAATCAAGTGTTCATAATTATTTACTAGGGGTTCATCTATGGACTTATTTCCTTGTCAGACAGACTATTACGAAGTAATATCTGTGATATGGCTGCAATTACATTAGACTTAGGGTTGTTTTCATAATGTGTACATAAATCCAATTATCGCACTTGCGATATATTTTTATAAGATGTTTTGCCTCACAGGTTCACTGGATAAATGTTTAACTAAATATTTCGTTTTCTCCCTTAATAAGGTTTAAATGTATATATAAACCCTCGAAACAGCTTGGAATAATTATATTTTTAACAAAGATATGATATAGATGACTTTTTATCTATTTTGCGACTTATAAAAGACTAAATAACATGTAATGGTTTGAGAATGGTCGCGAAATTCTGAAAAGGATGCATTAGGAAGTTCACATGAATATTCTCAGGGGATGAAAATAGAATAATCTCGGACAATTCATAGTTTTACAAACGGATACAAACGTTCTCCTGGATAGAGCACTGGCTGAATGAGGTGAGTGGTGATAAAATGTACGTTAGGAATGTGTTAGTTTGAATGGTGTCTTTACGTTATTTTTAGCACATATTAGGCAATATATGACGGTCGATTGTATTGTGGTAGAGGCAGACCACTCCATTTTTCCTGCATAGAACCAGTACTTTTTACCTCCCGCCATTCGTAAGAATCGACACGTTCTCACTTGAGAAGTAGTCGAGTTCCCAGTGGGAATCGAACCCTCAGCGTGAGAGGCGAGAATGTTTCAGACGCAGCGTTTACTATCCCGGTCATGGATGCGCTAATTTACGCTAGGAAATGTATCAAATTATGCAACCTTCAAGGTCATATATCACTACTGCATGTCCCATAGGCTTACACTAGAACATTCTGGCCTACAACTCCCATTCCTATATCCGATTGGATGAAAGAACTTATTTAACCCTTTCGCTGCCAACTTTCAATTGTTGTCTGCTGAAATATGAATCGAAGCATTCTGGTAATATTTTATATATAAAGTGTTATGGTAAACATTCTTACTCAGTGGCGAACAGTGTAAACTAACCCTGATCAGCCTGTTGATCTAGCCTACATTGGTCGTAGAATCGACTGGGGCAGTGAAGAGCTATCTTAGCGACACTCAAAAACGACGAGGGTAATGAAACGCTTCTAGCCTCTAATACTTTACTGAAGGTGGACACCCCCAGAATGGCAGAAAAAAAGAAATGTTACTTTTTGCAAATATACTCTCAGTACAATTGTATCCATAAAAATGCAAATTTCAGTCAAAATATTGTAACTGAACATGTTTTATGATGGAAATATTTTTTTTTTATTTCATGGGAACTTGTTATGATTTGGGTAATGTAATCCAATCCAAATCTACCTTACAATCTGACTACATGCCCTAATAGACACTATACTGTTTTAACCAATCAGAAGCCGCAAATCTGACCTAAATAGACAATCTTGATTTGCTTTTAAAAGACTCAAGCGTCCCTATTTATTTGAAAGTTCGAAGTAAATTGTTTTCGCATATAACTAATAAAAGGTAAACTATCTTACCTGAGTATGTATAATGATTTAAATAAATCGCGTTTTCATGCATCAAAACAAAATCGGCGTCTGTAAAAAAAAAAAAAAAAAAAAAAAAAAAAAAAAAAATGTTTTAGATTTTCTGAAAATTAATGTTCTTGTAACCAACGGATAAGATTTAAAATAATTGTATTTAATTAAACAATGTATTTTCGTGAACTTTTATTTGTATACACTTGTGAAACACGTCTGGCCTATATGTTCACGCAATTAAGTTCAAGCTTCAAAAATATCTTAAATATATACTTGAAATACAAATTTAAAAACAAAACAACATGACAAGTCGTTTTGGTTTTTGAGAGCTCAAAACACTGTACAAAATCCAAATAATAAGATGACCATATATTCGTAATATTTGTTTGCCAAATACACATATTGTGTGTGTTTACATAAAACATTGCATACGCCCATTGTTCACGACGGTTGATCCCCATTCAGATAAATAATAACAGATTTGTGATATGAACCCAACCGAAAAGAAACATTCAAGAGTTAGAAAACAAACGTTGCGTTATTGTTAATCTTGTACCAGTTGCTAAATCTGCAATAGTGTAGGAAGTGATCACAAATTGCCGATTTCAAATAAAATATATCTTGTCTTATCTTTATTATATACCTATCAGTGATTTATAAGGATTTCTCAGTGGCATATTTTTAGTATCAGACAAAAGTGATATCGTCACTGGTATCGTCACACCAGTGACGATATCATTTTTCTAAATCGTCACTGGTGTGACGATATCACTTTGCTGAAACAATTCTTTTTTTTTTACCATTTTTGTATTTAATGGTACTGTAGATTGCTATTGCTTTCAAGTATATATTTTAAATATCCTTAAAAAATCACTCTTAGGTATCTGATAAATAGAATAATCAACAGTCTCGGTGTGATACAAAAAATATGTCACTCGAATACGTTGTAATTCGGTTAAAAAACTCGTTCTTCGAACTCATTTTTTAACTGAATCACAACGTGTTCTCGTGACATATTTTTCGTATCACACTGATACTGTTGATTATTCTCTATTTATCACACAAAAATGTCATTTCTACCTAATTCTCTGACTCAGTTTAGAAATCCTGTATCGAATCACCACAGTGTTGTATTTTTGTCATGACTCACACAAGCATGAAATTAAAAAAAAAATCAACCTAAATATTGTTTAAAGGGAATGTAGCGCAACAGTAAAAAAAAGCTGTATTATTAAGAGTTCTGAAAAATTGGAAAAAGGTGAAAGAATTATCAAAATCGGATGATAAGCAAAAAAGATATGACAATTTGAAGGTTGTTCTAAAACGGATATAGGAGACGCCATTTTGAGAACTATGAACTATGACGTCATAGTTCCAAATTACCTTTTATGGAATATTGATCAATATCATTTAAAGCAAAGGAAGTCGATGCAATGAATTCAAAATGCTTTACTGATCATATAAAGCTTTAATATGTTCATTAG
This sequence comes from Cyrtodaria siliqua, assembly GCA_037043455.1. Taxonomy (NCBI): domain Eukaryota; kingdom Metazoa; phylum Mollusca; class Bivalvia; order Adapedonta; family Hiatellidae; genus Cyrtodaria; species Cyrtodaria siliqua. The sequence continues at coordinate 57,154 of JAWPHD010014246.1, read as the reverse complement.
AACTGCGATGTCATAGCTATCAAACTGGCGGCATCCATATCCGGTTTCAACAGAACCTTCAAATAATCATATCTTCTTTGTTTATCATCACCGATTTTGATAATTCTTTCACCTTTATTCAGTTTTTTCAGAACTCTCAATAGTAAAGATGGTTTGGCTGTAGCGCTATACATTCCCTTTAGTTGTGCTTTAAAATGCAGCTATTGGATCAATGAAGAATTTAAGCCTAAAAGCATGTTGTAACTTGTGTATATCTGAGACTCTATGCCACGAAATGAATTGTTGCGTGAGACGATTATAGACTTATAGTTTCCAGCCAAATGGCACTTACAGAAATAAATAAAAACAGATTAACTCAGAGTATGATCGTTTGATATTGGATTAAATATTTTACTTTACCCAACAGAACATGCACTGGCATATGGATATAAATCAGTCTGTCTTGGTGTATGAGAGAATATATAAATTATGATTAACGCTTTCGCGAAAATATAAAAGGGTAGTGCTTAGTGTATTCCATCTGTAAATCGGACATATTTATGTGTTTTTTCAAGAAAAAAAATGATGCATTGAAAAGTGTTAATGTGTTATTTCCTTCTCTTTTTCAACTGGATATAACAATTTAGAACGAAATCGAGAGAGCGTATCCTGGGTAAATATATTTGCATTGTTTATAATAAAACATATATAAAACAAATAACGAATGGGTACATTCTTTTTTAAGTTTGTTTTAATAAAACATATATAAAACAATTACATTTTAATTTGATTTTTGCGATTATAATGAGGACAATTTATAAAGTCGAACAAGGCAAAGGAAATAAATTAAAACATAAAGTGTGTCTCCCTACATAATATAGATGGAGATATTTTACATAACGACAGTTATTTGAACTTACATGTTAATGATAAACTCTCATTTTTATTGCATAACCATCCGAGAAAAGTATCAAAATGTATTGCTAAAGCAGATTTAAAGAGGAAAACTGTTATTTATTCATAAATACTGATTTATGTTAAAAAAATATAATTTCAATATTACATGTCGTCACAATTCTAAATGTTTATTGATAACATTCTAATTAAAGCTTATTCATTCCTTATATTTATTTACAGGCAGTATAATTATGTCATTTCAATTCATTCATTTAATTGCATATATTGTAACTATAAACTGTTAACTATATATGACTTATAGGCCATTTGGGCCGGGTGCTATTTATTTCCCTCTGTACTATGATTGTATTGTATATTATGCACATGTCACTATAATAACATATTTACTTACTTACTTATAGAAACCCTTTAACTTGACGTATTTTTAGATTTTTATTCCGTGCAGTTCATCTGAATAGTTCCTCTTAAAATGCATGTGAAATAAAGTACCTACCCTAATATGCAGTAAAGTCTACTGGTACCCCAAAAAACACCCATAAACACCGCTTCGTTTGTTTGTTTGTTTGTTTGAATGACCTACCCAATATGCAGTAAGTCTACTGGTACTCAAAAACACGCTCATAAAAACCGTTTCAGGCCATATATGACGGTCGAATTGTTTTCTGGTAGAGGTAGACCACCTCATTTTTCCAGGATAGAACCAGCACTTTATACCTCCCGACATCCGTAAGAATCGACACTTCCTCACTTACAAGTTGAGCTCCCAGTGGGATTCGAACCCGCAGCGGTGAGAGGCGAGAAGGGTTACAACGCAACGTCGTTAACCTCTCGACTACTCATGAAGACCGTATAAAATGAAGAGTGCTTTTGGTCCAATGCATCTGAAAGAAATGCACGTAACATGAAATTCATGTAATTGTGTTAAAAGATAAGTTGAAGTTGGTTCCTGGTTCGTATAAAAAATAGAGAACCGGGATCAGGAAACATTTTTATGCTCATTATATATATATAACTAAACTTTGTAAAAACTACATTTCATTTATATATTCTGATTTGAACGCCGGGGATAATTTAATGCGAATTTCACACAAAATATCTGATGTGTAATGTAATTTCCAATGACACAGTAAACCAATACATTTATTATTTCAAGAAATTGTGTTTGAAAGAATGCGTTTTTGTTAAATATTGAAGAAAAACAATGAATTTCATCTGCATTTGGCTCTTTGCATTTGCTCACTGATTTCATGTGAGAACAAATTTCCTGTTTTCTTTTGGTTTAAAAAAACATATTTTATTTTTCAAAAGTTTACAACATTTTATAAATTCAAAAAATGTTAAAAGATCAGAACTGAAGCATCATTTCTCTAGTGTGTATTTTCCTTTACTAATACTTTTGCTGCCACTGTCAAAACAATTGATTTACGACCAGTGTAAAACCAGATCAACATGCAAAATATGTGCGGGATGATCAGGGTTTACACTGTTTACAACTCATTAAGAATATTTTCCATAAAACATTATATATAAAATATTACCGGAAGGTTTGAATTCAAATGTTTGCAGACGATATTTGAAATTTGGCGGTGAAAGGGTTAAATATTCTGTATTGTATTCTCAGGTTGAAAACCTTAATCTAAAAGTATATACTTAACAAGCAAACAGCAATCTATAAGTATGTATCAAACATTAACACTAGCATCTCAGTTTACTAATCAAGTATCAGTTTGACTCTAAACTTGTTGGCAATTATTTAAATAAAAGATAACAAAATTTGAAGCTTTCAATTATTCTTCGTAATTCTACCATAGTTTTCAGTGCAGTATGGATGTTATAATACATAGAGGATCTTACATGAGTACTCATTCATTATTGAATTTATTAAACAGAGAGCTAACGGGACGCCGACAGATTAAAAAAAATCAAGGTAACATTGTGTCCCTTTAAGATGAGACCATGTTTTTGAGCAAATGAGTATATATGTTATCACATAACTTACGGCGTGGAAGTGGAATAACACCATTCTATATTTTCGATATACCACTAGTTATATAATATGCAAATAAGCCTAGTATGCGCTGTCAAAAAACGATAATGACTATGATCCAATTCCCACGGTTTATGTCGGTTTCGCGTGTTAACGCGACAGGCTCAATGCAATAAAAGTCGGTATGTGAGTTATGTGATAAATAGAATCTAACATTCGTTCTCATTCATTATTGAATTTATTAAACTCGTTAGCAAAAATGATATAATGCTCGGCAAGAGCCTCGCATTATATCATTTTGGCAACTGTTTAATAAATTCAATAATGAATGAGTACTCATGTAAGATTCTAATAAACGATCTAAACAATTTACTTTACACTATTCATATAATTAATATTAATGACTGAACAAATGAACTGTATGTAAAAAAAACTAACGAGACGCCACGAGTTTTACGCAAACACAAGATTGCCGTATGTCCCTTTAAATATCTAAAGTTTTATACTAATTAGCCCAATTGTTTCAGCGGTAATGTGCCAATGGCAAACCGAGGGAATGTTCAATATTTGCAAAACTCTTGAAGACAATATTTATTGTTTAAATCATTCAGTCAATTCACATGCCATAATCAGGAACGGTATTGATTACTGGTAGAATTTTCCCCGCGTGTTTCATGCTACTATTTGTCTTTTGAGGAAAAAACATGTCCATGTTAAATTTGTTTCAGGTTTCATTACTCATTCGTGGATTTAAATTGCCAATGTTTAAGAACATGTGTCACCAATAAGGGTCGTTATTAAGAAAATTGAGACGGACCCATGTGGTATTGACCGCATAAATGTCCTATAACTGTTTTATGGCATTTCGTTTGCATTCTTTATTTCTCCCGACTTTTAAGTTCTGTTCAAAATGCATATTTTCACTTTAGATCCACTCTCGCCAAATGTTCATGTACTTTTATAGTAATTATATCAACTCGTACTATTATCAACGCATGTTATTTACTAGCTGTGAGAATCACATCTCTTATTATTTTATATACTGTACCTACCAGAGAGCTATGATGCGGCCTATACATATAGGTAGGGGTACGGAACGACTCCATCCACTGTCCAGACTCTATTGTGCCTATACCCTTTGAATGTCCCATTAAAATACGGAGGGAATATAACCCTTAGAACTACACACACACACACGCTCGACTCCATCTGGAATTACACTTTGCAGGTACAGAAAATAAAACCATAAGAGCTACGGAATGTTCACAGCAATATAAAACCATAAGGACTATGGAATGTTAACAGATGCATGGTAGATGCAGAATATAAAACCATAAGGGCTATGGAATGTTAACAGATGCATGGTAGATGCAGAATATAAAACCATAAGGGCTATGGAATGTTCACAGCTGTATAGTAGATGCGGAATATAAAACCATAAGGGCTATGGAATGTTCACAGCTGTATAGTAGATGCAGAATATAAACCCATAAGAGCTATGGAATGTTCACAGCTGTATAGTAGATGCAGAATATAAAACCATAAGAGCTATGGAATGTTCACAGCTGTATGGTAAATGCAGAATATAAAACCATAAGGACTATGGAATGATGCAAAATGTAAAACCATAAGGGCTATGGAATGATGCAGAATATAAAACCATAAGGGCTATGGAATGTTCACAGCTGTACGATAGATGCAAAAAATAAAACCATAAGAGCTACGGAATGTTCACAGATGTATAGTAAATGCAGAATGTAAAACCATATGGGCTATGGAATGTTCACAGCTGTATGGTAGATGCAGAATGTAAAACCATAAGGGCTATGGAATGTTCACAGCTGTATGGTAGATGCAGAATGTAAAACCATAAAGGCTATGGAATGTTCACAGCTGTATGGTAGATGCAGAATGTAAAACCATAAGGGCTATGGAATGTTCACAGATGTATGGTAGATGCAGAATGTAAAACCATAATGGCTATGGAATGTTCACAGCTGTATGGTAGATGCAGAATGTAAAGCTATAAGGGCTATGGAATGTTCACAGCTGTATGGTAGATGCAGAATGTAAAACCATAAAGGCTATGGAATGTTCACAGCTGTATGGTAGGTGCAGAAAATAAAACCATAAGGGCTATGGAATGTTCACAGCTGTACGGTAGATGCAGAATATAAAACCATAAGAGCTATGGAATGTTCACAGTTGTACGGTAGATGCAGAATGTAAAACCATAAGGGCTATGGAATGTTCACAGTTGTACGGTAGATGCAGAATATAAAACCATAAGAGCTTTGGAATGTTCACAGTTGTACGGTAGATGCAGAATATAAAACCATAAGTGCTATGGAATGTTCAAAGCTGTACGGTAGATGCAGAATATAAAACCATGAGAGCTATGGAATGTTCACAGTTGTACGGTAGATGCAAAATGTAAAACCATAAGGGCTATGGAATGTTCACAGTTGTACGGTAGATGCAGAATATAAAACCATAAGAGCTTTGGAATGTTCACAGTTGTACGGTAGATGCAGAATATAAAACCATAAGTGCTATGGAATGTTCAAAGCTGTACGGTAGATGCAGAATATAAAACAATAAGGGCTATGGAATGTTCACAGCTGCACGGTAGATGCAGAATATAAAACCATAAGAGCTATGGAATGTTCACAGCTGTATGGTTGGAGGACTCACAGCTAATTAATATTTCCCCCTGTTGAAAGTTTGTGTAAAATGGCATTATTGTCAGTTTAGCGGCTTTGAAAATGTATCCTGATGAACCTTTAATTATATCCATTTTATATTTATATATTAACGTTATTTCTATACAAAGCACAGTGAAACAGTGTCATATAAAAAAGCATTTGCGTTTTTGTCGAATCGACGGACGTCAACAACTACTTTTAGAATGTATAGCAATCGAAGGAGTTATCTCGCTTGTACAAGGATTCGGGAAAAGAATAACGGAGCCCACATTAGTGTGTCCCGAACATTCCAACAAAATTAAAAAAAATAAGCATAATGGTAGGGTTCCGAAATCCAATATTATATCTCAATATGCATGGTGACCTATAATTTTAGTTGCATATATTGTCTTACTATATGTTCAAATAAGTGCCTATGAAGTTTGAACAAATTCTGTTATTAGGAACATAACAAAAAAGGAAAATATACGATTTCTATATGATTTCATACAACACTTGGCCTTTTAGCGTAGGGGTAGGGTTTCAAACAAATATTCTAAACAAGCATGGGTACCTAACATTTTATTTTATTGCACATTTTGTGTTTATATTTGTTAAACTATGTGCTTAGAAAGTTTAAACAAATTCTCTTATTGGGAACATACAAAAAAAAAAGGAAATTGTATCCTAATGGGGTAATTTGTGCATAAATTGTGGTAATGGTCTCAACAGATTTTGTAAAAAAAATACAGAAATGTCTTATTTAGATATGTCATGGACTTGTTCAACTTTTTGGACAGATTGACATTACAAATTATTTTTTAAAATTTTGATAATCATGGTGACCTACCATTATTTTTGCCTTTTCTGTCTATATATATAACAGACTTACTTAAAGGAGCCCTTTAATAGCCTTATAACTTATATTTATTTGATAGATCTATTTGTATAAAAACTATTGATATATTTCTCACGATTAAAATCACAGCGGAAACACGTTATTATTACGTTTCCATATATCACACGGCACACCTTTACGGAAATCACCGGGGGGAAATCCGGAATATTACGAGTTTACACGAAGTCCAACTTCGGCGATGACGTCACACAGATGCCCAGATACAATAAACAATTACGATGTTTCAGTTTCTGAGAGTGTACTCTTTTTTTTTTTCAAGCTGATTAAAATTATTATATCTATTTTTTCTTTTCAAAAATTGCTTACCTGATCTGATCATGATTTACATGATCAGATTATTGCTTGCTAATTTCACTAATGTCCTATAAATCAATTTCTTTTTAATAATTATAGTACATGAACCTCTAGGCCAAATTGTTTGAAACAGCCAGAACAAAGTCATTTTATGACACTGTGTATTCCGTAACAAGTGAAAGAAGGGTTTTATGATCCTAGCCATATCCTGTTATCACCTTTCTGTAACACAGTCAGTTAGTTTAATGACCCTGCATATTCAAGATCGAGTGGCCAGTAAGGGTTTTATGGCATTTATGGTATTTCGCAGTACTCAGCCACTTTTACCCAGCTTATATCATTTGTATTACCATGTGTATTTCACCATCAGTGGTGGTGAATTCAGTGCTGTATGAAACAAAGCATAATTAGGCCAATATAACTTTATAAAGCTCTCATTTATAAATATCAACACCAAAAAAGAGGTTATAACATTAGAAAAATGAATGGCGGTGGGAATATAAACCTTATAATTAGACATAATAGTATAATACCTAATAAAATTATATATGTGGCTCATTACCTGCTCAAACAAATAGGGTAGATAAGTAAGGAGAATTATCTTTTTCTTCACTCACAGTTTTTTTTGGCTGTTTTTATAGCCGAAATTCGGTCATATTCCCAATGCCAAAACATATTTTTTTCCCAGTGAAGAGGAAATAATTCCCAATTTAAAAAAACACAAAAAAAACAGTTAATTTTGTTTAAGAGTGCCAATCCAATGATTGGGGTTCAAAAGCTTAAATAAATGCTTCTGTTTATCTTGGTGTACAAAAAACAGTATTAAAGATATAATTATGAAAGGAATGCTTTACTTTATATTTTTCCGAATTTTATTAAAAATCGCGCTAAAATTCCCGATTTTATGAAAAATCGCGTTAAAATTCCCAATTCCAGAGTCCCAAGATCATGAAAAAAAGCCCTGACTCATAATTTCTAACCTGATAAACAAACTTCAAACATGTATTTGTTGATATCGTCATATATTACAGGATACAGAAATTAGATTTGGCATACAATGTTTGAGGTCAGCCCTTCAAAACGGGGTTTGTCAGAAACCGGAACATAATTTTAATGGGCCAGTTTTTTATATAAATAATTAAAAAATATATATATTGGGGTAAATATGTGAGGTCTTATTAAAATGCCTGAAAAAAGGTAACACATGCTTTGCATTAGCAATACCTGTAGCCCGATTTATTACTTATGATAAAAATAGAATATTCTGGAGAAGAACTTGGACAGAACATGGAATGGTGATATTTATATAACCCTTACCCTTAGACCTTCGAATGACAATTATGCGATCAGTGTGTATATGTGTCTAATTCCCACTGTGTATGCCTGCAGTGGGGTAAAACGTTGATAGGCGCATAATAAGAGATATGTTAATAAACACAAACAACAAAGACAAACTATGAAAGTATGCAATCAGTTAGTCTCATTTATTTGACATATAGGTTTGTTACAAAAGGACGTTTACATATGCACCATGTGATTGCGTTTGACCAAAAAACGTGTGGACAATTTCAGACCGTGTGTAAATGTTTCTTGTAAGACGTCACTACACCGACACCTGTATTTTGCCGTTCAAACAGTGCATAGTACCTAGATAATAGATTTAAACTAATGTATTTCATCTCATAATTTTTTTTTATTATTAACATTTTAGTGTAAAATGGATAACAAATGATCATTTTAGATAAGTTGTACATTTATAAAAATCAGTGTATCAGTTTATGTCTAGGGCAGAGAATCCACACATTAAAAAGTCAAACGCGTATGCAAGTCGGAGGACGGTTCATTTCAAAAATCGTCTTGCCGTTCGTAGATATGTTTTAGGTCAGAGAAAACGTAAAGCCACGGCTTCATGTTATAGGAGAGCAAATCCCTGAACTTCTGTGATGCAACAAGCTTTTCTCAGAAATGAGTCTGCAGTCAATAAACAATTTCATCCCTATGTATTTCATACTTTCAGTGACAGTTGCCTTTAATACTTCAAGAAAGTATGATCTACATTATCTCAATAAAATATTGAGAACCTGTCTGTGTTGTCAATCTGTCAGATATGGCGCGGTACTTTGTGTGACGTCACACACCGGAAATCAGCGTAAGATTCTTGGTCATGATCACTTTCATACTATCTTTGTTAAACTTGTTAAAAAGTTTATCAAAAGAGGTTATGACCCTATCATTTTGCAACGTACTGCATGCTTGGTGGTGGACCCTTTTACAGTTCGCCACTATGCTTTCCTCTTTAATTGTACGATGACCGGACAGGCTGTGGACACTATGATGACGCCTACCTAAAGCCCATTGGGACGGTGGCGTTTGATGTTTGTCCATGATCTTTCTTGCCGTGCCCTTAATGGTGTATTCTCTTACTGCTCTGGCTTCTGCCAAATCATTGAGTACCTTCATTGTGGCTTTCTAGGCTATTGTTTTTTTGTATTATATTTACACGAGCATATTTGTGTTTTACTTATATTGCCTATTGATGCTGCCTTGTTGGTTAGAGATTAGATCATGGCGGGGATTTCTTTATTTACACTGTCCTGTTTTAATGGGATGACAGTAGGGTAAGTGTGAGGTTTGGTGCACCCTAGAACCGGTTTAAACCCCCAGTGGCCTACTTTGCCACTGACCGTTCCAAGGCGGTAGCCCTATTGTCAACCCTTTTGTGTTTGTGATGTCTTTTGCATTTTTTTTATTAATTTTGCCTTTTCGTTTGTCTGTTTGCGTGTTTGTTTTTGTGTTTTGGGGTTGACTGTCGTCCTTGAATGCTGCGTTCCGTGTCCGATATTTCTATCCTTCTTTACTGTACAAAAAGTTTAAAGAAAATCTGTTATGCAGAAAAAACTATAGAAAATGTCTTTAAGCTTGTACATATTCCCACGAAATGGGACCATACTATTAAAAACAAGATTATCTGCAAGGTCACTCCGTGACCCTTCTTTAAGATCATTGACGATTAATCCCATTAAGAAAGTCACTAATCGTATTACTAAAGTAATCAGATTTCAGCCTCGGTGTCCGGCCGACTGAACAGCGTTGGTTTTATCTGGTTTTAATTTTGCGCGTTGCCACTAAAATGGCAAACACATGCAGAGACTGGTCAAAGACAATAGCCATTAGTCTCGGCCGGCCAAGACCGTATACGTCGTAGCGAAGAAATCAGAAGCAGGTCGGGTCGGATGACCGAGGCTACATAACCATTAGCCAATCGTGAACGCTCGGCCAATCCCGTCATTCTTCATGATCCTGCTTCGCACATGTATAACCGAGCTTCGATATGTTCAAAATCTTGGCATTCTGTTAGCCGGAAGGCAACGGCACAGAAAATAGTGTTGCTATGTAAACAGTATGGCCGTTGATGTATAATTTGCGTTGAATGTTTGTTTTATACAATGCATACGGATTTTTTTATCACTGCTTTCATGTAAATAAACTATTGATGGAGGAATCGGCTGAATGATATGCAAAATTTGGTTGATAACTGTGATTTGTTTAGGCGGGAATCTAAGGCGCGATGACGTAACCAATATGGAAACTTAGAGTAATGCTACGAAGTAGTGTACGAGATGTTGCGAATGCATTAGCGCCATAATGAGTTGTATGTATGGCAAGCAAAACTAGTATTTATTCCAGAACAAGACGGCTCCTTAGCTTACAGAGATATGTCTCTGTTTAGAAATATAACATGCTCGTTAGAGGGCTATCTTTCGGCTTAGAAAAGTAGCGTGTATGCTAGAGAGATATCATCTTAATTTAAAAATATATCTCTCTAGCGTAAAGAGATATCTGTAACTGAAAGAAAGATATCTCTCTATTTTAAAGAGAGATTTCCTAAACCAAGATATATCCTTCGGTCGTAAGTAAGAAATATATCTCTCTAAGCTAGAGAGACCTCGTTAACATGTTACGTTTATATATATTATAATTTACCTAATTTGAGAACACAACAAAAACGGCTTTAACCAGCCAGGCCAAACCCCAAAACTGGAGCGTCTAATTAAGAGATAGATTAAGACTAACTCGTAATTCATCTTAATATAAGCATATTCAGTCACGGGTATTTTAAGAGCCAACAAACCTATTATTTTAATAGGCACATACACATTAATATATGACCTGAACACCTGGCTAGAGTTTTGATAAACGGTTCTGTAGCGTTATTTTGATGTTGTTTGGGGCGTAATATCTCTTTATAGCTTAAAGGGACACATGGCAATCTTGATTTGTTTAAAAATCTCGGCGTGCCGTAATTTTTTCTATATGCTTTGCATATGTACACTCATTAACATTAATTGTTAGAATAGTTGAAAGCAAATTGTTTTTAAATATTACTATTTACTGATTATATTACTCCAATTATATATTTTACAAAATTGGTAAAATAACGAAGAAAACTGAAATCTCAACTTTTTTTATTATTTAATTCTATGCAAGCAGTTTTAAAGTCAAAATAATACAGGATTAATACATCAAGGTGCTAATTTAATGCTTGCTGTTAAACCCAAGATTGCCATGTGTCCCTTTAAAGAGATATCTTTCTAGTTTAAAAACATAGTTCTCTATCTTAAAGATATATTATCTTTCTACGTTAAAGCGACATATTTCTATCTTACATAAATATCTTGGAATATACATAATTTATATTGCTACCATATCATCCTTTATTTGTAGATAGTTTTATCTTTACTACTTCATTGTTTCATGATTCATCGGTTTTTGCGCACAATATGACCTATTTATGTGTCGACGTGCCATAAAACACCATTCATTCATTCATTTGTTTAGGAATAAATACTAATTTGATGTGCGCGCCCGGGAGCTGAACTTCTTTCTTAAAGCGACACAATCTTGAGATCTGCGCGCATCAAAACAAATCGCGCGCCGCCGACACATTCGTGTGTAGGTTATATTGCACTAAATCAGCCGGATGTGCTCGCCTGGTGGATTCGAAAGTAGATCTGTATTAAAGAGTGCTACTCTTTTTTTCATTTTTTAGTGCATTTTCCTGTTACCTTTTGGCTGTAACTGTGTTCTGGACATGTTGGTGATATTTAAAAATGCAGCTCATTATTTATTTTTTTGTTTTTTTTATATAAATTTCAGAAATGAAAGTAGACAGGGTATGCAATTGTAATGGGTAAATAAAACGTTGACGTTGACCCGGTGTTAGTATACCGCTGAAGAAAACTTTCTTATATCCAACCCTCACCCCACACCGACCCCACCCCATCCCAATTTCCTCGTTTATGTTTAAAAGCAGATATGTTTATTTGCCTGTTAAAGTAAGTTTTCCAGAATTCTATCCAGGTTTGAATTATTAAAGGTTGTCAACATCCTCATTGTACCATGGAAGAGATATGGCGAGACATTTACGCTATTATAACCTGAAATGGTCATAGGCCACTATTGCATTTTCCACAGACTTACTGTTAAATGTTTTCCCATCTGACATGCAAACAAAAGCTGCATGCTTACTTTTTTTGTTTACCCTGCTGCACAGAGGCAACTTTACCAGGCTGCACAGAGGCAACTTAGAGACATGTAAACATGAACTTCTTTTTAGGGGGATGACCTACTTTTAGTGCCACTTCTATGTGTCCAAAGGTCATGACCCTACCATTTGAGGGAATCCCCAAACAAATTTATGAAAATCCCTCCCTTCTTTTTTATTCTGCTATATTACAGAAATAAAGCATATGAATGAATAATAAGCAGAAATAAATAACAAATAACAAAGTTATTGAATTTCCCACCTTGTCTCTCATCCAATCAAAACGAGGCTTACTTATGCATTAGGCATGGGAGTTCTGCCTATCAGACCGGTTTTTGCAATAGAGTACTTTAACCTAAAGAATGCTGAAGCCTATTAAATTAGCCGGTTTGTAAACTTTTCTATTGAATTTTATTACAGGTCGGACTGCAGGTATTGAAACGAGATGAATGAGCAATCAACAAACGTGAGTGAATAAATCCCGAGAATAAAATGACCAATTGGAAGGATAATGAAAATTCAGAGGGAAAACCTAAAAAGAAGAAAAAGACACGCCCGCAAAAGGTTTGGAAGAAATTTGAAAACGTAAATAAATGTGTCAATACTTTAAAGAGTGGGTTGAACGATGATACTACAAACCAGCCATCTAACTCCGGTCAAACGTCTGGTCAACAGGCAGCGCAAGAAGAGCATGCACAGTCACATAGCAATGACTCAACAAATAACAACGCAGAAGAATCGGGGACCCCGAAACTTGAAGGAGGGGTCAAGAAAATACCCAGAGCAAATACACGAAGTCGACTTACCGCCACCCGTTCTGAAAGTGTTATTCAGGTTAGACACATCAATCTTTGCCTTGTTTAGCTAAATGTCCCTATGAAACCTCACCCACTAATTACATTCCCACCCCAGCCCACCCAACCCCAACCAAAAACAATGACAGAACCTATAATATGAACTTGGCATCTGTGATTATTGAATTGCATTGGATCTTATAGTCGCACCAACACCTAAGGTCATATGGCGACTTTCCAGTTTCCACTGGTGGATGAAGACCTCATGTGCCCCTCCGGGCAATTTTCGAGCACGTGTGTGCACCTGGGTAGAACCACCGACGTTCAGCAAACAAGCTGGATAGCTTCCTCACATACAGATTCCTAGCTAGGCCCCTGAGAGATCGAACCTACAGCGGTGATGGGCAAGTGATTCAAGTCAGAGACTCTAACCACCCCCACCCCCACCCCCACCCACAACCCCGCCCCTACCGTGATTATTCTACAAAGTCATATATACTCCTCAAAATACGATCATACTCTTTAATATTCATTATTTCATATAGTCATTTAAAAAGTTAATACTTCGGACCACGTAACAATTTTTAAAGAATAAAATTGAAGGGGTTGATCCATTATTTTCAAAAGCTGAAAGAATAATCAAAATGCCATGAACAATAAAGGAGATATGTATGACCTATTGAAAATTTGCAAAGGACCATAAATGGAGGCGGCCATCTTTGAACGAAGACGTCATAATGCCTTTTTACCGTTGATGGACTATGGGCAAAATGTATTTTAAAGCAAATAAAATCACTGCAAATGAAAAATAAGCATACAATTTAAATATTTTGAATGTGTATATTTATTTTTAATCAATTTGCAGTGATTTTCGTTGCTTTAAAAGACATTTTGTCAATATTTCATATATGGTAAAAAGGGCTCGATGACGTCATCGTTCAAAGATGGCCGCCTCCTTTTATGTTCTTTTCAACTTTTCAATAGATCACATCTCCTTTATTTTTCATGACATGTTGATAATTCTTTCAGCTTTTTTCAAGTTTTTCAGAGCCCTTTTAAATAAATCATTTTTGAAAATAGTGCATCAACCCCTTTAAACTTAAAAAATACAAAGAAACAGTAAATCATTCAATAAAAAATGAAATAAATTAAAAATTGACACAAATTAAAAATTGGTCCTTAAATTATTTTGAGGAGTATAAAATACCACAATACATGCGTTAGTTGTTAAGACAGAGTATATATTGTAGCACTGCTAAATGTTAAAATTCCGCTAAATTTTAAATAAAATTCCGCAAATGTTAAAAACCCGCTAAATGTTAAAATTCGTTAAAATTCCGCTAAATGTTAAAATTCCGCTACATGTTAAAACTTCCGCCAAATGTTAAAATAACTTACGCTAAATGTTGAAACTTCCGCTAAATGTTAAAAATTACAAAACGCTAAATGTTATCAAATTTAACATATAGCGTTTAATGCAATTTTAAAATTTAGCGTAAGATTTATAACATTTAGCGGTAGTTTTAACATTTAGCGGAATTTAAACATTTAGCGGTGCTACAGTTGTAATGTATACTGCCCCTTGTTTGCATTGCTCTGATGGATGGCCCTAAGTCTGGAACCCTTAAAAAGCATAAGAATAATTCGTTCATGGGTATCCGGTGAAGATGGGGAATTCCAACCCGAGGTATAACTGTTTTGTCGGACCCGAGGCTGTGCTCCGATACAAACAATTATACCTCGTGTTGGAATTCCCGATCTTCACCGGATACCCATGAAATATTCATTATATTGTACCCCTCAACCCCTAATTAACACAACAGACTACATACAACATACAAAGAAACAAAACCCTAATTAACAGACCTCAATCAATAATCACTGGGCCCCGTTTTATGAAACAACTTATGACCATTTTAATCGTAAATCAATTTCTTAAACGCTTCACTATAAATTACACACTTTTCAAATAAACGTGATTTCATTTCATTTTCTTATACATGTGATGTTTCTGCACTACGTGCACACATACTTGTCTACATTGAATGCTTAGGTGAAAAAAGTGAACGATTTTAAAATTTGAGACTCATCGTAAGATGTTTAATAAAACAGGGCCCAAGTCTTCAAAGATTTCCAAATATCTCTAAGTAAACAAATCTTAGGTTTTTAATCAGATATACATTACATACTACATACGTATTGTATCAGATTAAGATTTTTGATGACGTTGGTGATTATTTGTATTAATATAATATATAAACGTAACCTAATGTCTGCATATACTGCATCGTGTTTACTTGGCGTATTAACAGGGACAGTATATATGTATATATAATTACTCCCAGATATTAACTTCTGAATGGGGTAATACGTAAATATTGACATTTATAACAAAGCATTGAATTACACCAACCCGAGCAAAAACTTAAAGACGAATTATGTTGTGGTATTATAACTAAAGTTAAGCTTGTATGATGTAAGGTATGTGGGCGTTAGTTTTGTTGTGTTTTTAAAGAATCAGTTTGATTTCTGGAAACCGAATTATCGCTTAAATAACAGATTTCTGGAAACCGAACTAATACTTTTTTGGGGGGTCTCTAGGTGTCTGATAATAATGGTATTGTCTTTTCTAAAGGGGCCGAACCTAATGAATGAGCAGATATATTATTACGGAAGTAGTATGCTATCCTAAAGATTACGCACCAATGTTAATATAGGTCGATTCATTCCATTACGTGGTCCGAGTATTAACTGTCATACCCCATCCAATCCCTTTCTCCAAGAAGCGAAAACGGGATTGGCTGGGGTATGAAATAAAACCTTAATTTAGGCTTAAACAATTGCATATGGTAAAATTAAAACATTTAATAGGTAATTTTAAACAGGTTATCGTCAGTAAAAACTGTTTTTAATTTCTTTTAATGTCGAAATATCCGTCATAAAATCTCATCTCTTAATTTAATTAAGGCGGGACCATGTAATGCAACATCAAAATCTGTGGTGAACTCCAATACTAGACCTGTACAATCCGTTGTTAACTCCGTATTTTGATTGTTATAATATTTTATCATGATTTGAAACATTTCTAAAACAAAATATGTTTCTGTGGGAAAAAACACACCTGGTGTCCTGGTGTTAAATGCTAGCTGTAGCTGTGAGAATCATTGATCTTTGGTTAGCAGATCTGATAGTATATGTACATGTTTGGTTAGCAGATCTGATAGTATAGGTACAGAATATAAAATCACAAGAGCTATAGAGCTTTGGTTAGCAGATCTGATAGTATAGGTACAGAATATAAAGTCACAAGAGCTATAGATCTTTGGTTAGCAGATCTGATAGTATAGGTACAGAATATAAAGTCACAAGAGCTATAGATCTTTGGTTAGCAAATCTGATAGTATAGGTACAGAATATAAAGTCACAAGAGCTATAGATCTTTGGTTAGCAGATCTGATAGTATAGGTACAGAATATAAAGTCACAAGAGCTATAGATCTTTGGTTAGCAGATCTGATAGTATAGGTACAGAATATAAAGTCACAAGAGCTATAGATCTTTGGTTAGCAGATCTGATAGTATAGGTACAGAATATAAAGTCACAAGAGCTATAGATCTTTGGTTAGCAGATCTGATAGTATAGGTACAGAATATAATGTCACAAGAGCTATAGATCTTTGGTTAGCAGATCTGATAGTATAGGTACAGAATATAAAGTCACAAGAGCTATAGATCTTTGGTTAGTAGATCTGATAGTATAGGTACAGAATATAAAGTCACAAGAGCTATAGATCTTTGGTTAGCAGATCTGATAGTATAGGTACAGAATATAAAGTCACAAGAGCTATAGATCTTTGGTTAGCAGATCTGATAGTATAGGTACAGAATATAAAGTCACAAGAGCTATAGATCTTTGGTTAGCAGATCTGTAAGTATAGGTACAGAATATAAAGTCACAAGAGCTATAGATCTTTGGTTAGCAGATCTGATAGTATAGGTACAGAATATAAAGTCACAAGAGCTATAGATCTTTGGTTAGCAGATCTGATAGTATAGGTACAGAATATAAAGTCACAAGAGCTATAGATCTTTGGTTAGCAGATCTGATAGTATAGGTACAGAATATAAAGTCACAAGAGCTATAGATCTTTGGTTAGCAGATCTGATAGTATAGGTACAGAATATAAAGTCACAAGAGCTATAGATCTTTGGTTAGCAGATCTGATAGTATAGGTACAGAATATAAAGTCACAAGAGCTATAGATCTTTGGTTAGCAGATCTGATAGTATAGGTACAGAATATAAAGTCACAAGAGCTATAGATCTTTGGTTAGCAGATCTGATAGTATAGGTACAGAATATAAAGTCACAAGAGCTATAGATCTTTGGTTAGCAGATCTGATAGTATAGGTACAGAATATAAAGTCACAAGAGCTATAGATCTTTGGTTAGCAGATCTGATAGTATAGGTACAGAATATAAAGTCACAAGAGCTATAGATCTTTGGTTAGCAGATCTGATAGTATAGGTACAGAATATAAAATCACAAGAGCTATGATTCTCACAGCTTACAGTGTTGTATTCAAGATAGTGTACAAACAAACTAAAATATGAATTTAAAAGTTGGATTTGTAATTGGTAATTAGACCCAAATAAAATATGAATTTACAATCTAGCAACGTTTCTGTCAAACAAATCTGGAGGGCCCGGGTTCAAGTCTCATCGGTGACACTCAGTTTCTCTGTGTGTTCTTGGGAAAGACACTTTACCTTAGAGTCGTCCGTCGAATGGGGCGTAAACCGAGCGGTTTATCGGAGTCTATCCTAGAAAAAAAACTGAATGTTGTTTAACTGCTCATCAACAGAATATCATTATGTTATTAAGAGCCGTTCCAGAGAAAGTGAAATGAAACATAAGACTGCGGGAACCTGCCGTACAATAGAATAGATTCCATTTTTCTCTAAGGATATAGACTCCGATACACGGGGAGCACCCGGTTTACGTCCCCGTCCGAAGGACGAGGCATAGGGAAAATGTCTTGCCCAAGAACACACCGTTACAGAACCATAACTTGAGCATGTATTCATTTGTAAGAAAAGAATAGGCTCCTTGATTTCGATGTAGCATTCACTTGCCTCTGTCTCTGGGACCGGGATGATTGAAACGCTGCGTTTGAAACCTACTCCTCTCTCAACGCTGCGGGTTCGAATCCCACTGGAAGCTCGACTTGTCATTTTGAGACAGTGTCGATTTTTACGGATAGCAGGAGGTATACAGTACTGGTTCTACCCAGGAAAAGTGAGTGGCCTGCTTCCAACACAAAAAGGTCGCCCCTCATATAGAAACTAAATGAAGTGTAATTCAACCAACCACCTGTGTCTGGAGCGGCCTTAAATAACCTATACTGTAATGATCAGTCTTTCGGTCTTTAAACAGCATTCAATCAATTAATATCCGTTCTATATAAGGCCGACAAGTACACACATTTTATTTGCTTCACTGACTAATAAAATATTAAAGTAACCATTTGTAGAAGAGAAGTTTGCGGTTTGAAAGTTGTTGTTTTATAGTGTGGTCAATTTATACGGGTTTAAAAGGACAAAGACCTGTAAACACACGAGAGGCTCTCTGAACTGTATAAGTTGAAATTGTGGTCGATTAAGACGACTATTTAAAAGGTCAAAGAAATAATTCTGCAAACACTTTAAAGGGACACATGGCAATCTTGATTTTTTTAAAAACTCGCGGTATCCCCTTAGTTTTTCTACATAAATTGCATTTGTTCAATCATTATATTAATCATAAGAATAAGATCAAGCAAATTGTTTTTACTAACTATTACTAACTGTTGATTACATTTCACAAATAATATATTTAAACCTATGGCAGAATAACGAAGTGGAATGCGTGGTCCTGTGGTAGAGCGCCGAACTCCAGATCGAGAGGTCGTGGGTTCGATCCTCGCCGCGGCCACGTTAATTATCCTTGAGCAAGATAATTTTAGTACTGGTTCTACCCAGGAAGCCATCGAGAGTGATTAATCTAAGTTGCAATAACTTGTTTCGCAATCGATGTAAAATAAATATGTTTAAACTAAGAATAACGAAGAAAAGTTGAAAACTTAAAATTGTATTTAAATATATCATTATGCAAGCAGATTTAGAGTTGAAATGATACTGGATTAATAAATCGACAGGCTAATTTTAATGCTTGATAAAGACCCCGAGATTGCCATGTGTCGCTTTAAAGAATACACTAACGGCATTGCAGTTCGCTGGTGAATACAGAGAATTCCACGCTTTTGTAAATAAATAACACTAGCCAATCAGTAGTACTTTAAAAGGACACAAGGCAATCTTGAGGTAATTATCGATAGTTAGTTAATTAATTTAGAGCTGAGTACTGAATACTCCTTCATTTTAGAC
The DNA here is from genome assembly GCA_037043455.1 of Cyrtodaria siliqua. Classification (NCBI taxonomy): domain Eukaryota; kingdom Metazoa; phylum Mollusca; class Bivalvia; order Adapedonta; family Hiatellidae; genus Cyrtodaria; species Cyrtodaria siliqua. Next base: position 37,610 of record JAWPHD010014246.1, on the reverse strand, counting down.
CCGAGTACTGAATACTATTTAACATGGATAACCCGAGTACTGAATACTACTTTTAACGCGGGCCATGGGTACTGAATACTCCCTAAATTTGCCATGAATACTGCATACCAAAAGAGGGTGGGTGGCAAAGCTGAAATGCTATGCACAGTTATAGTAGGTAGTTGAATTTATTTATATATGTAAGGAGGGGTGGGGAACAGCCCCAAAGCTGACATGCTATGCACAGTTGTATTAGGTAGTTGAATTTATTTATATATGTAAGGAGGTTAACATCATGTTTAACAATATGTTGGTTATAATCATCACGACCGTATCTAGTGACAGGATTGAGCTCAATGCTCTACACACTGGAATGCACATCTAACACGATACCCCACCCAGTCACCTAGCCAAATGGTCTCCTAGAACTACCATTTATAGTTATACTGAACGTCAAGCAATGTATGACTACTAAATAGCACTTTATTAAGTATTTGGTATGACCGGCCAGGGATTGAACCCATGCATGCGATGTTATACCCCGCAAACGTCAGTATGCCACCGCCGCAGCTAGTTAGTAGCTGAGGTGCATGCAGTGTCACTTCATCTCTACCCTCGATGTACCCAGATCATTGACTTCTTGTGAAGGTAAAACTACTTCTCTTGAAAAAATAATAATATCAAAACTATTTTTAAAATGAATCCCAAGATACCGTAAATTATAATAGGTATGTGCTCGACTCGTAACCGAAGGATTACGGTCGTCTTGGTAAGACTGGATCGTCTGCTGCACGGTGCACTGTACGCGCCAAGTTTTCGTTCCACGGTTGTCAGGCGAACGTGCTGCAAATATCAATATTAAACATTAGTGTATACACGTGTTATGATAACGCTGTGTCATAATGATCACTTTAGGCTTCTGTAATCCATTATTTATATCTTTGCCTTGTATCTTGTCACATTTTAATATATTTAAACATGATTACAGAACGTCAATATTTCGGCTATTATTGAGAAGTATAGAACATTCTGCTGTGTAAACATTCCATTTTTGTTTCGAACAGTATTAATACGGTCATTGGGTCGGGTTTGTTTAATTTATCATTTTATTTTCCTCTAAAGTTATATAGCTCCGATACAAATCCTAGAAACACGATAAATCACCTTATAGACTGTGACATAGGAATTTTGACCAGACTTGGTGGTTATGTTATGAAATATAATATATACTAGTAGCTAAAAAACGTCCACAATTGTTTGTTCGTATGGTGTGGTTATACATCGTTTTCAACACATGCAAGGTTACATATGACGGTCGATTGTTTGGTAGTGGAGGCAGACCACCCACTTTTTCATGGGTAGAACCGGTACTGTACACCTCCCGCCATCCGTAAGAATCGACATTTCCTCACCTACAAGTCGAGCTCCCAGTGGGATTCGCGGTGAATTTTTTTGTCCCTTTTCTTTTTTAACAAGTAATCAATCACATATCTCTAAAAGAGTATCACGACCTATACATTTAAACAAATGCTTTAGTCAGCATCATTCAGCTGATTTATGCCCGAAACACGCTGGTATGTGTTTCTTTTCTTCACTATAATGGTAAAAAAAAGAAGACTTTGTTAAATGGCTAATACAGAAGCCATGTATAATCGATTAATGATCGGTCATCGGTTGGAACTACAAATTTTGATGATCGATCATTAATTTTCAAGCAATTCCCAACGCTTAAAGGTACAGAGATAATTCCCTGGTACCGTGACTACTACTACTACCACTACTACTACCACTACTACTACTACTACCACTACCACTACCACTACTACTACCACTACTACTACTACCACTACCACTACCACTACTACTACTACCACTACTACTACCACTACTACTACTACTACCACTACCACTACCACTACCACTACCACTACCACTACCACTACTACTACCACTACTACTACCACTACTACTACTACTACTACTACTACTACTACGACAACTACTACTACTACCACTACCACTACCACTAATACTAATAATAATGTACAGACTAACACGCGTGCTTCCGAAGCGTAGACGGAATGGCCGAGTTTGTAAACGGGTGGAATTTAAAAAACAAAAGGTGGACATTGGTCGGCGGTCTTTTACACAGCATAATGTGGACTAGGATCGCCTGTCATTTACAGAACATGTAGACTAGGATCGCCTGTCATTTACACAACAGAAGGTGGACTAGGATCGCCTGTCATTTACACAACAGAAGGTGGACTAGGATGGCCTGTCATTTACACAACAGAAAGTGGACTAGGATCGACTGTCATTTACACAACAGAAAGTGGACTAGGATCGACTGTCATTTACACAACAGAAGGTGGACTAGGATCGACTGTCATTTACACAACAGAAAGTAGACTAGGATCGACTGTCATTTACACAACAGAAGGTGGACTAGGATGGCCTGTCATTTACACAACAGAAGGTGGACTAGGATCGACTGTCATTTACACAACAGAAAGTGGACTAGGATCGACTGTCATTTACACAACAGAAGGTGGACTAGGTCGCCTGCCATTTACACAACATAAGGTGGACAAGGATGGCCTGTCATTTACCCAACAGAAGGTGGACTAGGATCGCCTGTCATTTACACAACAGAAGGTGGACTAGGATGGCCTGTCATTTACCCAACAGAAGGTGGACTAGGTCGCCTGCCATTTACACAACATAAGGTGGACAATGATCGGCACTACTTTACACGTCATTAGGTGGACTAGGATCGGCAGTAATTTACACAACAGAAGGTGGATTATGATCGGCAGTAATTTACACAACAGAAGGTGGACTAGAATCACCTGTCATGGGTGTGCACTATGAAGATGTATAACACAGTAGAGGGTGTACTAAAATCGTTTAGTAACAGCGTTCTAACTCAACGCACCACAAAATCACTCAAAATAGACCAGACCGAATTCACCCTTAAACTTCTAATAACACACGCGCGCGCGCGCGCGATTGCACGCACGCACGCAGCCTAAAATCGCTTTTCATGTATTTGAACTAGATTAGGAAGGTGTATAACACATAACAGGTGGCTAGGATGTTCTGGCGTGACCTTTTTTTTTAATCACTTCTTTTTCAATGTACAATTAATTCTATTTTACAATTAACATAATAAATTAACATAATAATACACATTCGATTACGTGCGTAATACTGAAAGTCATATTGAACACATGAGTGTACTGTTCGATACAAGAAAATGTGATGACATCAAACACAAACAGGTATAATCGGAACATCTACATTATCGTTGGGAAAATGGATAACCCATTAAGGGACAATTAATGCATCTGTCAATGGTATATTTTAAAGGGGAATTGTCGTCAATTTATCCGTTCTTCGTGAATTAACATTCTGCGTATGTTTAAAGGTCTTCCACCAAGAGTTCTAAAAGATTCCATCTCCTGATTTATTATACAAACATAGTCACGATTAGCTTGGATTGCATGAGAAAAAAAACAAGAGTAATCTTTACTCAGTACATTTGAAACGCAACACTTGGTATGTTTTGAATTTCTATTTTTTTTAAATATATTTGAAAGAAGTCGAGCAAATCTTATGCAACTGTTTATCGCCATATGTTAACCTTTGGGACAAAGATACTTGTGTGCTAGCATAAAATACAATCTTGCTTTGAACAAAAGACTAGCGGACTGAAAATAACCGAAAATCAAAAATGGCTGCGTTCTTAAATGTACTGAGTGTACATTTGGAAGAAAGATGAGGCCCGTGTACACTTCTTGTGATGTTAATCGGTATAAGATTGAGTGATTTTGGTGGACGGTATAAAGCAATAACGCATGGTATTAGACCTATAATGCTTGCATTTACATGCAAATAAATATACATCGTGTTTTTAAAAACGAACTTTTAATAATACATGAAGGTAGTGGATTAGCCTTCACACACGTTCTGTGGCTGTGACGTATAATAACTGTCTCTGCCTCCGAATGGAGGGGCATTTAGTAATCGCACCTTCCGTCCGTTAGTCCGTCCGTCCGTTTATTAATTAGTTCGTCCATCCGAAACATCATGTCTCAGCCATAACTTTAAAAGTACTGAAGGGAATTCCATGAAACTTCACACAAATGTTACTCTCAATGAGAAGGTCGGGTCCATTCAGTAAAGGTCAAGGTCACACTTGGAGGTCAATGGTCAAATTTGCATTTGTCACTTAACTGGTGACATTTCTTGTTGAATATCTTATCGCATATATAATTCAGTTTGTGTATCATAAATCGTATATCGTTTGGAGTTTTATACGACTAGGCATGCATGCACTGTGTACGTACCATTCAGGTACAATTATGCATGCACTATTGTTCGGGGCGCTTGTTTCAGTCAAAGGGTTTTCAGCAATAACATGAGCAAGTTTAAAAATATGCACATAAATTATATATATATCACTTGAATTGGCATTTTATTGGTAAATAAAAATGCATTAATTTTGAAAATCGGTTGAGTAATAAATAGTTTACAGCTAAAAGGCATTTTTATGGGATTTTTTCCCTGTTGCAGGGACAGCAGAAAATTAAGAAATCTCAAATAACTTTAGTTGGCCTCAATAGTTTGCTAAAAAAAACTTTCAGGATGTCTTAATTCACGTTTGTCCCACACATAAAAAAAACGTATAACGAAGAAAGTTTGGAGTTTTCAAGTTTCTTCGTTATACCACCATACGTGGTGCAATATATATAATATATATGTATGTATGGTATTTTACGTCATTTTCAACACATGTCAGGTTATATATGACGGTCGATTGTTTTGGTGCAATATATAATCAAGCCATTTGTAATATGCAAAGACAGTCTGCACTTTTAAACTTATTCTTTATAACCGATGTGCCAAGATATGTAAAAAATAAAAAATAAAACTAGCGGGACACCGAGAATTAAAAAAAAATCAAGATTGCCGTGTGTCCCTTTATATATAACAAAGCATCAATAGGCGTAACCGAAATGACAGCACCACTTTAACATATTAAACTTAAATTAAATATTTGTATAAAAGTCCACACCTTTTAAGAAGTTTAATAAACGGCGAAATTGATTGAATATCAGAGCTACTTCAAATGTTATGATTCCCTTATAGTTTGTATAGGTTTGCGGATGGGATATCGCGTTAAATAATTGAAACAGGGACACCTTTCGGTGAGAAGTTCGTAAACAGGTCAATAAATATTACAATAGTTAATGGTGCTAATGGAGTAAGCGTACAGTTACGTGTGTACAGGGGGATGTTAATTAAAGGACACGAGAACCTTGCTTTGGAGTTATATTCTTTTAAGGACTCTTACAACTGTATGTGCACTTTGACGTACATATTATGTTTGGTTATTTAGTAGTTATTCTGAATAAGGAACGTCTTGCGGGGCTTGACATTGACTGCTATAACAAGTGCAACGAAAACCGAAACGAAACATCTCTAAAACTAACAAAAAAAGCGGGGGGAAGAAGACGACATAGACAAACCATACATGTGAGCTCTTATCGTGCATGACAGATACTTTAAAATTAAAAAACTTGCGGTATCGATAGTACAATATGTACAAATGCTTGAACTTTATATAAATGGTTTTTAAGTTGTTTAAAATACACCATAAACGAAAACGACAAAGGTATTTCTCCTGGTCGATAAAACAGGAGGTGAATTCGATATCTTTAATCAAATAAAACGAGGTGTTTTTAATTTAATTTGAGAACGTTAAATAAGAATAAATAAATCCAAGATAAACAGAGGAGAAAGGAATTGAAATAAAGTCCTTTGCATCTAATGAACTGTCTTAGTTGCCGAAAAACGGCATATTGAAATGGAGTGTAATTGATAAATGTTGTAAATACAGACAGTGAAAATACAGACAGTGAAAATACTGATAGTGAAAATACAGACAGTGAAAATACAGACAGACAAACAGTGGAACAATAAGCATGTTTGAAAAACTTATTTTTGATTGTGGAGAATGGAAAATAATTAACTATGAGGTAAGAATAAACTCAATACTAGTTTCGATATGTTAGTTTGTAGTTTAACGCCTCATCATATTTAGTGTATTGCTTACTAACAGCCGCTTGCGACTACGAGATGAAACATGATTTTGGGATCACTCCACTACTTGTTACTATAATGTATAATTCAAGTATATAATGTCCTCCTAAGGGAAGCTATTAATAATTCAAGTATATAATGTCCTCCTAAGGGAAGTTATTAATAATTCAATAATGTCCTCCTAAGGGAAGTTATTAATAATTCAAGTATATAATGTCCTCCTAAGGGAAGTTATTAATAATTCAAGTAAATAATGTCCTCCTAAAGGAAGTTATTAATAATTAAAGTACATAATGTCCTCCTAAGGGAAGTTATTAATAATTCAAGTATATAATGTCCTCCTAAAGGAAATAATTAATATTTCAAGTATATAATGTCCTCCTAAGGAAAGTTATTAATAATTCAAGTATATAATGTCCTCCCAAGGGAAGTTATTAATAATTCAAGTATATAATGTCCTCCTAAAGGAAATAATTAATAATTCAAGTATATAATGTCCTCCTAAGGAAAGTTATTAATAATTCAAGTATATAATGTCCTCCCAAGGGAAGTAATTAATAATTCAAGTATATAATGTCTTCCTAAGGGAAGTTATTAATATTTCAAGTAAATAAAGTCCTCCCAAGGGAAGTAATTAATAATTCAAGTATATAATGTCTTCCTAAGGGAAGTTATTAATAAATCAAGTAAATAATGTCCTCCTAAGGTAAGTTATTAATAATTCAAGTATATAATGTCCTTCTAAGGGAAATAATTAATAATTCAAGTATATAATGTCTTCCTAAGGGAAGCTATTAATAATTCAAGTAAATAATATCCTCCTAAGAGAAGTTATTAATAATTCAATAATGTCCTCCTAAGGGAAGTTATTAATAATTCAGGTATATAATATCCTCCTATTGGAAGTTATTAATAATTCAAGTATATAATGTCCTCCTAAGGGAAGTTATTAATAATTCAAGTATATAATGTCCTCCTAAGGGAAGCTATTAATAATTCAAGTATATAATGTCCTCTTAAGGGAAGTTATTAATAATTCAAGTAAATAATGTCCTCCTAAGGGTAGTTATTAATAATTCAATGTCCTACTAAGGGAAGTTATTAATAATTCAAGTAAATAATGTCCTCCTAAGGGAAGTTATTAATAATTCAAGTAAATCATGTCCTCCTGAGGGAAGTTATTAATAATTCAATTATATAATGTCCTCCTAAGGGAAGTTATTAATAATTCAAGTAAATAATGTCCTCCTAAGGGAAGTTATTAATAATTCAAGTAAATAATGTCCTCCTAAAGGAAGTTATTAATAATTCAAGTACATAATGTCCTCCTAAGGGAAGTTATTAATAATTCAAGTATATAATGTCCTCCTAAAGGAAATAATTAATAATTCAAGTATATAATGTCCTCCTAAGGAAAGTTATTAATAATTCAAGTATATAATGTCCTCCCAAGGGAAGTAATTAATAATTCAAGTATATAATGTCTTCCTAAGGGAAGTTATTAATAATTCAAGTAAATAAAGTCCTCCCAAGGGAAGTAATTAATAATTCAAGTATATAATGTCTTCCTAAGGGAAGTTATTAATAATTCAAGTAAATAAAGTCCTCCCAAGGGAAGTAATTAATAATTCAAGTATATAATGTCTTCCTAAGGGAAGTTATTAATAAATCAAGTAAATAATGTCCTCCTAAGGGAAGTTATTAATAATTCAAGTATATAATGTCCTCCTAAGGGAAGTAATTAATAATTCAAGTATATAATGTCTTCCTACGGGAAGTTATTAATAATTCAAGTAAATAATGTCCTCCTAAGGGAAGTTATTAATAATTCGAGTATATAATGTCCTCCTAAGGGAAGTAATTAATAAATCAAGTAAATAATGTCTTCCTAAGGGAAGTTATTAATAATTCAAGTAAATAATGTCCTCCTAAGGGAAGTTATTAATAATTCAAGTAAATAATGTCCTCCTAAGGGAAGTAATTAATAATTCAAGTATATAATGCCTTCCTAAGGGAAGTTATAAATAATTCAAGTAAATAGTGTCTTCCTAAGGGAAGTTATTAATAATTCAAGTATATAATGTCCTCCTAAGGGAAGTAATTAATAATTCAAGTACATAATGTCTTCCTAAGGGAAGTTATTAATAATTCAAGTATATAATTTCCTCCTAAGGGAGTCATTAATAATTCAAGTATATAATGTCTTCCTAAGGGAAGTTATTAATAATTCAAGTATATAATGTCCTCCTAAGGGAAGTTATTAATAATTCAAGTAAATAATGTCCTCCTAAGGGAAGTTATTAATAATTCAAGTAACTAATGTCCTCCTAAGGGAAGTTATTAATAATTCAAGTATATAATGTCCTCCTAATGGGAAGTAATTAATAATTCAAGTATATAATGTCTTCCTAAGGGAAGTTATTAATAATTCAAGTAAATAATGTCCTCCTAAGGGAAGTAATTGACTTTTTATGGGAAAGATATATATTTTCCACATTGTAATATAGGTATGAAACCACCAATTATTTTCTCCATTGACACCAGTGTTAAATTGTCAAATATTAATGATTTGCTGCAACCTGAATTATGGATAATGCTGCAGTGTAATTTTCATATAGAAAACTAATTTTCCACTTGCAAAATCACCATAAAAGGTGGGTTCACGTCACAAGGCATGTAAGAAAGTTCGTGTATGTTAAAACAGGTCAAAGGTACAGCTGTTTTCATTGAGTTGCTCACAAAGTGTATGCATAGATTTGAAATTTCGAAAATGTTCATCAGTGATCCAGTAAAACCTATTAATACGCTTCTTATAAATCGAATAGAAATGGGCAGTTTTCCCCTACTTATAATACCCATTTTCATCAAAAAAGAGGGATTACATTTTATTTACTCGACTACTGAGACTACAGACCGAGGTCAACGTCTTACTAAAGGACCCCATACGTTTAAGTGTTTTAAAGCTAATAAGTCAATCAATTAATAGTTTTAAACAAAAACGTTCCTGTAAGTTTTGGGTTTAAGAGCCCGTTGCAGCAGCTGATGCAATGAACACTGATGTTCTTTTCCGCGGATATGAATCCCCACCTCCTTCCTTTTAGCTGCTATCGCCTCTCTGCTGAGACCACTCATATCGCCTCTCTGTGACCACTCCTATCGCCTCTCTGTGACCACTCTTATCTCCTCTTTGTGACCACTCCTATTTCCTCTCTGTGGCCACTTCTATCTCCTCTCTCTAACCACTCCTATCGCCTCTCTGTGACCACTCCTATCTCCTCTCTGTGACCACTCCTATTGCCTCTCTGTGACCACTCATATCGTCTCTCTGTGACCACTCCTATCGCCTCTCTGTGACCACTCTTATCTCCTCTTTGTGACCAATCCTATCTCCTCTCTGTGACCACTCCTATCACCTCTCTGTGACCACTCCTATCGCCTCTCTGTGACAACTCTTATCTCCTCTTTGTGACCACTCCTATCTCCTCTCTGTGGCCACTTCTATCTCCTCTCTCTAACCACTCCTATCGCCTCTCAGTGACCACTCCTATCTCCTCTCTGTGACCACTCCTATTGCCTCTCTGTGACCACTCATATCGCCTCTCTGTGACCACTCCTATCGCCTCTCTGTGACCACTCTTATCTCCTCTTTGTGACCATTCCTATCTCCTCTCTGTGACCACTCCTATCACCTCTCTGTGACCACTCCTATCTCCTCTCTGTGACCATTCCTATCGCCTCTCTTTGATCACTCCTATCTCCTCTCTGTGACCACTCCTATCGCCTCTATGTGACCACTCCTATCGCCTCTCTGTGACCACTCCTATCGCCTCTATGTGACCACTCCTATCGCATGTCTGTGACTACTCCTGTAGCCTCTGTGTGACCACTCCTATCGCCTCTCTGTGATCACTCCTATCGCCTCTCTGTGACCATCTCCTTGCTTTTGGCTCCTATCGCCTCTCTGTGACCACTCCTATCGCCTCTCTGTGACCACTCCTATCGCCTCTCTGTAACCACTCCTATCTCCTCTCTGTGACCACTCATACCGCCTCTCTGTAACCACCTCCTTGCTTTTGACTACTATCGGCTCTCTGTGACCACTCATATCGCCTCTCTGTAACCATCTCCTTGCTTTTGACTTATATCGCCTCTCTGTAACCACCTCCTTACATTAAGCTCCTATCGCCTCTCTGTAACCACTTCTTCCTTTTGACTCCTATCGCCTCTCTGTAACCATCTCCTTGCTCCTGACTCCTATCGCCTCTCTGCTTTTGACTCCTATCGCCTCTCTGTAACCACCTCCTTCCTTTTGACTCCTATCGCCTCTCTGTAACAACATCCTTGCTTTTGAATCCTATCGCCTCTCTGTAACCACCTCCTTCCTTTTGACTCCTATGGCCTCTCTGTGACCACCTCTTTCTTTTTGGCTCCTATCGCCTCTCTGTGACAACCTCTTTACTTTTGGTCCATATCGCATCTTTGTGACCAACTCCTTCCTTTTGGCTCATATCGCATCTCTGTGACCATCTCATTCCTTTTGGCTCCTATCGCCTCTCGGTAACCACCTCCTTCCTTTTGGCTCATATCGCATCTCTGTGACGATCTCCTTCCTTTTGGCTCCTATCGCCTCTCGGTGACCACCTCCTACCGTTTGGCTCCTATCGCCTCTCTGTAACCAGTTGCTTCCTTTTGGCTCCTATCGCATCTTTATGACCACATCCTTCCTTTTGGGTCATATCTCCTCTCTGTGACCACCTCCTTCCTTTTGGATCCTATCGCCTCTCTGTGACAACCTCTTTACTTTTGGCTCATATCGCATCTTTGTGACCTACTCCTACCTTTTTGCTCATATCGCCTCTCTGTGACCACCTCCTTCCTTTTGGCTCCTATCGCCTCTCTGTGATCACCTCTTTACTTTTGGCCCATATCGCATATTTGTGACCAACTCCTTCCTTTTTGCTCCTATCGCCTCTCTGTGACCACCTCCTTATTTTTTACTCCTATCGCCTCTCTGTGACCACTCCTATCGCCTCTCTGTGACCACTCCTATCTCCTCTCTGTGACCACTCCTATCTCCTCTCTGTGACCACTCCTATCGCCTCTCTGTGACCATCTCCTACCTTTTGACAGTCGCCTCTCTGTGACCACCTATATCGCCTCTCTGTAACCACCTCCTTACTTTTAGCTCCTATCGCCTCTCTGTAACCACCTCCTTGCTTTTGACTCCTATCGCCTCTCTGTAACCACCTCCTTACGTTTGACTCCTATCGCCTCTCTGTAACCACCTCCTTGCTTTTGACTCTTATCGCCTCTCTGTAACCACTTCTTCCTTTTGACTCCTATCGCCTCTCTGTAACCACCTCCTTGCTTTTGACTCCTATCGCCTCTCTGTAACCAACTCCTTGCTTTTGACTCCTATCGCCTCTCTGTAACCACCTCCTTCCTTTTGACTCCTATCGCCACTCTGTAACAACCTTCTTGCTTTTGAATCCTATCGCCTCTCTGTAACCACCTCCTTCCTTTTGACTCCTATCGCCTCTCTGTGACAACCTCTTTACTTTTGGTCCATATCGCATATTTGTGACCAACTCCTTCCTTTTGGCTCATATCGCATCTCTGTGACCATCTCCTTCCTTTTGGCTCCTATCGCATCTCTGTGACTATCTCCTTCCTTTTGGCTTCTATCGCCTCTCGGTGACCACCTCCTACCGTTTGGCTCCTATCGCCTCTCTGTAACCAGTTGCTTCCTTTTGGCTCCTATCGCATCTTTATGACCACATCCTTCCTTTTGGGTCATATCTCCTCTCTGTGACCACCTTCTTCCTTTTGGATCCTATCTCCTCTCTGTGACAACCTCTTTACTTTTGGCTCATTTCGCATCTTTGTGACCAACTCCTTCCTTTTTGCTCATATCGCCTCTCTGTGACCACCTCCTTCCTTTTGGTTCCTATCGCCTCTCTGTGATCACCTCTTTACTTTTGGCCCATATCGCATATTTGTGACCAACTCCTCCCTGTTGCTCCTATCGCCTCTCTGTGAACACCTCCTTCCTTTTGGTTCATATCGCATCTCTGTGACTACCTCCTTCCTTTTGGCTTCTATCGCCTCTCGGTGAACACCTCCTACCGTTTGGCTCCTATCGCCTCCCTGTGACCAGTTGCTTCCTTTTGGCTCCTATCGCATCTTTATGACCACCTCCTTCCTTTTGGCTCATATCGCCTCTCTGTGACTAGTTCCGTCCGTTTGGCACATATCGCCTCTCTGTAACCAGCCGCTTCCTTTTAGCTCATATCGCTTCTGTCCTTCATGTTGGCTCCTATCGCCTCTGTGACCACCTCCTTGTTTTTGACTCCTACCGCCTTTCTGTGACCACCTCCTTCCTTTGGGCTCATATCGCCTCTCCGTGACCACCCCCGACCTTTTTGCTTTCCTCTCTGTAACCACGTCCTTCTGTTTGGCTCCTATAGCCTCTCTATGACCACCTCCTTCCTTTTGGCTCCTATCGCCTCTCCGTGACCACCTTCTACCTTTTTGATTCTACCGCCTCTCTGTGACCACCTCCTTCGTATTGGCTCTTACGATTATAATAGTGTAAATGAGTCTTCATGACACATCCATAGTAAAGTGACAATGTTGACAATTTGTTAAAACCTGGTTAAAATTCTGGAAAACTTACTTAATCATGCAAATAAACATGTCTGCTATTAAGGTATGAAAGCACTAATTATTTTCCCCATAGACACCAATGTTAAAGTGTCACATAGTAATGATTTGCTGCAAATTCAACTCAAGTATGGATAATGCAGCAGTGTAATGTTCATATAGAAAACTATTTTTCCACTTGAAAAATCACCAGAAAACGTGGGGTCACAAGACATGTAAGAAAGTTCTTGTTTGTTTACTAAACAGGTCAAGGGTACAGCTGTTTTTATTGATCGACTGTTTTCATTGCTCACATAGTGTAAGCATAGAGTCGAAATTTCGAAAATGTTCATCAGTGATCCAGTAAAACCTATTAATACGCTTCTTATACATATAACCACAAAATCGAATAGAAATGGGCAGTTTTCCCCTACTTATAATGCCCATTTCCATCGAAGAAGGAGGGATTACTTTTTATTATAGGAACTACATTCGGAGGTTTACATATAACTGGTGGTGGTAAACCTTAAACATCAACAAGGAAATGTGGGGTTGGGTGTCTTCTGAAAAATAATTCTTCAGCTGTATACTAACACCGGGTCAAAGTTCAACGTTATTTTTTACACAATGCAGTTGCATACCCTATCTACTTTAACTTCTGAAATTTATATCAAAACTGTCAAAAACATGATGAGCTTCATTTTCAAATATCAATAACATGTCCAGAATACAGTTAAAGCCAAACATTAACAGGTAACACTGAAAAAAAGTTTTTAAAGAAAAAAAAAGATTGACACTCTTTATTACAGAACTACTTTCGAATGCACCAGTCGAGCACTTCCGATTGATTTAATGCAAAATAACAGTTACGTGAAGTTGGTTCAACATACGACATTCGACATACGACATTAAAAAAACATCCTTCAAAGTGAATGTCGTTTCACGAGACATACAACATTCGACATACAACATTCAAAAACATCCTTTTATGTCGAATGGCATATGTCGAATGCCGTATGTCGAATGTTGTATGTCGCGTGAAACGACATTCACTTTGAACGATGTTTTTGAATGTCGTATGTCGAATGTCATATGTCTAATGTCGTATGACGACTGTCGTATGTTAAGCCAACTTCACGCAGCTCAATATAACCTAATCGCCTCTCTGTGGCCATGTCACCGTGTGCAGTGAAGTAATAAGTTAGTTCACTGCCGTGTGTATTGTCACTCTTTGTGAACTGTAAACGATTGTTCTGTCGAGTTATCGTTCTTCAGTTGGCAATGTTAACACAAGAGATGGTGTTTGACGTCGTTGTGGAAGATTTTTAGTGGTGGAGGCAGACTAATAAAAAAATAAACAAAAATGAAGTTCATACTGCATAAACAGTTTTTGTGTAATTACACAAATACGTTAAAACACTGATAAGCGACTACACACTGATAACGTGACTGCAGATGGGTAATAAGCCTGGGTCTGCACATTAAAACACAATGAAAAAGTAAATCAAAAACAACAATTATATATTTTAAAAATATTGATTGATTGACTGAATTGGATTTTATAGTCGCAACAACAGCTAAGGTCATATGGCGACTTTCCAGCTTCCACTGGTGGTAAAATAATTAAGGAAAACAAACATATTTTCTGTAATTTATTATTGTATAAACTTTACCCAGTCACGCATAAATCTTTGGACCTCGGCGTTGTATCTTGTCTGGTTTGGCACAGACTAAACAATATTACAGAGAATAAACCCTAAACTATTTGCTTTAATCATCAGAATAATTTAACAATCATAGTATCTTATCTTGTCAATATTATTCTAAAAAAAAATCAGAAGGCGGAAAATTGGCTTGTCGACGATTGTATGTTTTTTAAACTCAGGGATTAAAGTCTTTAATACATTGCTGATAAATGAATAAGACGGATAAATCAACAAATCGTGTTTAAGTCATACGCGCTTCATACGCGGAACTGGGATATTCGGCAGGGAGGGTTTAACATAACTGTTAACAGAGTACTCAAATGCCAAATTGTCGGAACCAATCAGATTTATTAAGTAGTAGTTTCGTCGTATACATTTTTTTTAACTATCTTAACATTGTATGGTTTAACAAATATTTGCCTTATATAAGGCTCGAACCCTGAACCTTTGGTTCGGTAGACACATAGTAGACGACGCTCCGAGGCTAACCGACTGCGCCAAGGCGTAGTTTTTGGCGCAGCCTTGGCGCAGTTGGTTTGTTGCGGTATTAAATATTATATAACAAATGCCACGACCTGCAATCTGATTGGTTCCGATAATTTGGCATGTTAGCGATCTCTAATGTCCGGACCCGCTCTCCCTTATTTATTACTGATTGTAGTGCAGCAATAGTATATTTAAACATAAACCTTGAAAAAACGAAAAACAAATTATTTATTCATTATTTTTTTATTTTTTTATTTTTATTTTTTTTTATTTATTTATTTATTTATTTATTTATTTATTTATTTATTTATTTATTTATTTATTTATTTGTTTGTTTGTATGTTTGTTTGTTTGTTTGTTTGTTTGTGTTTGTTTGTTTGTTTCTTTCTTTCTTTCTTTCTTTCTTTCTTTCTTTATTTATTTATTTATTTATTTATTTTGTTTGTTTGTTCGTATTTATTTATTTATTTATTTATTTATTTATTTATTTATTTATTTTATTTATTTATTTATTTATTTATTTATTTTATTTATTTATTTATTTATTTATTTATTTATTTATTTATTTATTTATTTATTTATTTATTTATTTATTTTTTATTACAAACTGACTGTTTAGTTATATCGCAAACAGGTTTAAAGTCAGTTTGATATGAGATTAATACGTCTGGGTACTAATTTTAATTCTTGTACTTCAAGAGTCGTCAAGAGTGCCGTGCCTCCCTTTAAATCCGCTACTGCGCTCATTTTGATGACGAGCACACAAAATCAAAAATCAGTACGTGCATTTAATATTTAAGGTTATGTATTAGTGGTTCGGTTCGATTAGCTATTAGCTCGTATTAACTCGTATTCACCTTGTTCTATAATAGTTCTAAAAGTAAACACTGCGGATGCTTCCGAATCTATAATGAATTTCCAATCGAGATGTATGAACCAACACTCTTAGCAGTTGATCATTGACTAAACGTATTTGTTTAAATAAAGTCAACACATGCAGTCAGTTGAAGAGTTTAAGAACGTTAAATTCAATAAAAATTACGAATACTTGAAAGGAATACAATAGTTTTAACATCACTGCCGTCATTGTTAAAATTAAATTAATCCACCATCATGCTCAGAATAACGGGAGTTTTTTATTGGAGACAAATACTATATTGACCAATGAGTAACGTTCTATGCGAGAACATATCAAACCATATTCCAAACCTAAGGGGTGAGCAAGGATGGAACAAATCGGATAAAAATGCCGTGTTTGGTATGTTTTAAATTTTAAATATTTTATTACAAGTTAGCTGCTTTGTAGCGGGGCTTCCCGGCAGTCTTTAGTTTAAACAATTTCAATAGGGTTATCGTAAATAGTAACAGAAGTGGAATTGAAAACAATAAAGTTAAGAGTAAACAAATACGAACACATATAAAAGCAGGATATTAAATAAACATTAACGACTGAACTCCAGACTAGCTACATTGTTGCAGTTTATACAATCCTCTACATTTTGGCTATTTCTCTTAAACTGTTGTTAACACAATATCTTTGGTACGCTCGATCGAGAGGGAAGGATGAATCCAAGAAGCGTGCTTTACTCTAAAAGGGACATACGGCAATCTTGATTCTTTTAAAACTCACGGCGTCCCGCTTGTTTTTCAGGATAACTTACATTTGTTCAATCATTAAAGGGTATGTAGCGACACAGCCAAACCATCTTTATTTTTGAGAGTTTTGAAATACTTGAATAAGGGTGAAAGAATTATCAAAATCGGATGATAAACAAAGAAGATATGATCATTTGAAGTTTCTGTTGAAACGGATATGGAAGCGGCCATTTTTGGAGCTATGACATCACGGTTCTAAATGACCATATATGGAATATTTATAAATATGAAAATTTACTGATTTATAGGGAAAAAATGACATTAACTGTATGACAAATATGTAATACTTATGGCAATAATGATTTATATCACCAGTAAAAAAAATTCATTCATTTGCAGTGATTTTCTTAGTTTTAAATGGTATTTATCAATATTCCATATATGGTAATATGGAACTATGACGTCATTGTTCTAAAAATGGCGGCTCCCATATTCGTTTTAGAACAACCTTTAAATGGTCATATCTTTCTTGTCTTTCATCCGATTTTGATAATTATTTCACCTTTTTCTAAGTTTTTCAGAACTCTCAATAATAGAGTTGTTTGGCTGTGTCGCTACATTCCCTTTAATATTAATTATAAGAATACTAATAAGCCAATTGTATATGCATTTTATTCAATTTTGATATTATTGCACCAATAATATATTAAAACTTAAAGTAAAATAACGAAAAAGTGAATACTTAAATTTTTATTTATTTAACTGTAACCAGGTTAAAAGTAAACATGATCCTTGATATATAAGTCAAGACACCCATTTCAAACACTTCAAGATTGCCGTGTGTCCCTTTAATATCGATTCGTGCTCGGAGGATAGACTCCGATTCACTGGATCACCTACACTGTTTACGACTCCATCTGACGGTTTATTAATTTAGTGTTAATCGTCATTTCTCAGCACATGTTAGGCTATATTTGACGATCGATTTTTTAGTGGTGGAGGCGGCCCAACTAAAACTAGTACTGTATGCCTCCCGCCACCCATAAGAATCGACACGTTCTCACTTACAAGTCCAGCTCAAAATGACCGGTTATGGTCAGAAATTGCATTTATGTGCTAGCTCATTGAAAGAGTGTATGCGTACTATTGAATCTGGTCATGCGCAGTCGAGTAGTGCAATAACCGGTGTATAGGTATAAATCACCTCGCATGTTTTTATGTTAGTATGAACAAAAACAACGCTGGGACTCGAACTTGAGTCTCCGGGTCTCATCAGACCACAGTGATATTTACCACAGCTTTTGTTTTTGTAAGCAATCTACGCATATCAAGTACAACGATGGAAAAAAAACGTGTTGTTTTATATAATTATGAGGTATAGACATGGTTACAAAAATAACAATCAAATTCTATGAATTGATATCCCATGCCGACTGATGTATTATGCTCGAGTGGAGGAAAGGGTTCGGACTTTTATTATATTAGTATAAATCATGACCTTGAGCCTTCATAAATTCGAATATCTACTAGATATAAGTTTTTTTTAAATTCATCAACATAGTAGATTTGGAAAAAAAGATGTACCATTTTAAGGCATTGCTTTTATAGAGGGACTAAAGGGCTGGACTGGGTGTAATGTTAGTAGGTGTGTATAATATAGTAATACATGTTATATACAAGAAATGTGGAATTGTATATCAATGATTACTTTTTAATTACCTGGCCATGTGATATTTATCACTCTGATTACTTCATCTCATTACTACGGATGCTATCAGATGATCTTGTTATTTCAGGGGGAGGGGTGTATTTGGCTCAAGTTTGGCTAGCTTTAAAATAGATCAAACTTTCATTAATATAAACACTCAAACCAAGTTTGAAATGTGACCCAGGGGCAGAGCCAAGTTTGACCCCAGTGTCACCATTTGAACAGACTTGGTAGAGGACCATAAGCTGAGTGTAAATACAAAATATTAAACTGTTGGCTCTTGTAGTTTCAGAGAAGAAGATTTTTTAAATTTTTCCCTGTGTAAGTCTATGTAAAAAATTGAAAAAACTATATGTAAAACTGATCAAACAAGGGCCCCTATGCTCCCAATTATATTAAAAAAATTAACCAAGGTTTCTTATGAGAAAAAAAAATAACATCAAAAAATAAATAAATAAAAAAAAAAAAAAAAAATGAATAAATAAATAAAAAAAATAAAAAAAAATAACTATATGTAAAATTGATCCAACAAGGACCCCTAAGCTCCCAATTAAAGAAAAAAATGAACCCCTGAACCAATGTGTCTTATGAGAAAAAAGAAAAAAAAATCTATAAAAAATATTTTTATTTTAAATTTAAATTATTTAAAAAATATATAGAAAAATTGAACCCATGAACCAAGGTTTCTCATGAAAAAAAGGAAACAATTAAAAAAATATATATGCCTCCTGTGAGATTTGAACCCACGACCTGAATAATACAAGGGGACGTGTATCAACCGGTGTCACGATTCCGAAATAAATTTGCCGCGTCACATGTGGGATAAATATTATAATCAAGTTTAATGAAAATCAAACATATATCAAGATATGGCTGTGGATATTAACAGAATTGAGCAATTTTTATCAATTAAACGGCAATAACTCCGGCGTTATAGGAAGATTCCGAAATAAATTTGCCGCATCACATCCCACTATTGGGATACACATTATAATGAAGTTTAATCAAAATCAAACAAGCGGTTATCAAGATATGCCTGTGGACGGACAGAATTAAGCATCAATTAAACGGCAGTAACTCCGTCGTTACTCGGGGTGATTCCGGAAAAAAATAGTCGCGTCTCATTCCACCATCAGGATAAACATTATTACCAAGTGTAATGAAAATCCAACCTGCAGTTATGAAGATATGGCTCCTGACGGACGGATGGACGGACAACGCCAAATTAATATGGCGGGGGATATAAAATGTACTGGGCCAAACGTCAATGAAGAAAAAAATGTCGAAAGATGAATTAAGGCGTAGCATGCGGTAAAATTATTTTTGACAAAGGCTATGGTACGAAAGGCTCGTAGGGATTTCCATTCATTCAAGTCTGAAGTTCATGAATTGAAGTTTGAAGTCTGACATGTGAACTGGTTAATAGTGCATGTTTACCGGAGTAGATCTAAATGATCCAAAATGAGGAAGGAACTTAGTTTGAGCCCCGGTTTTAGTTACCCATATAGCAGGGTGGCGATACCGCTTGACTTATTGATCGGTTTCACGGGGAAAATGTTAACAAAGCGCTGGATTCAGGTAGGGGTTTTCTTTATAACTTTCTTCCGCCGCATAAAGCAATTTGGTTCACAATGCACTATTTGAGATTAGCCTGCCATAGTCTTGGAAACGAAAGAAATCTATGACCGCTTACATTTTGGAGGGGCTAATCTCAGAAAGTGCTTGATAAATCGAATTACCTTTTGCGGCGGGGGTGGGTGGGTGTGTGTGTGGGTGGGGGTGGGGTGCGGGGGGGGGGGGGGTGTGCATGTGCACTTGAATTTAATAAAATTCGATAAAGCGAAAACCTACATGGATCGAGCGTTTTCTTTAAACATTTTTGTTGTGATCAATATAAAAAGTCACGAGGTTTCGCCACCCAGCTTAGCTTGAGATTCAGTTTCAGCGATACCTCAAACTTTTAACATTTCAACTTCTTTATTTTTCACTTGAACATCAGTAACAGCAATATTACGTCATACATTTAATTATCAATGGCGACAAATCATCAAATAGAATCTAACATGTATCTCAAAAGTTTAACAATTCCTGAACGACTGAAATAATCCGTTTTAGTTTTAATTTCGAAAAAAAAAATTCGATAAATCTGATAGATAGTTGTATAAACATTGAAAAGAAATACCCCACGCACACTTCATAGCTTTGTTATTTAGAAAAAAAATAGCTAACTTGAGATCGTAGTAAAAGATAGGGAAAAAGCTAGGCCGGTAATAATAATAGTCGTGCAATAAGATATAATTGTAATTTTATTATCTCTGATTTCGATTAAATTGTGATTTGGTAATAACGGTATTGAGGGCCCGCAGCAGGTCATTGCGTTTGATATTGTCTGATATTAAAATAAACTCATGCAGAATGTTCACGTATTTATAATTCGGCAATTCCAAGTCTTATTTTTTGATTTAAACATTTTATTAACATATAATATTCAAACGGGTTGGGCCACAAGTCTAATGTTTTGAAAGTTGAAACCTCTAAAGTCATTTGAAACCGAGTTATAGTATATCTGCGTAGCATTGTATTTTTTCGCATGTTGCGGCTATGCGTCTTTGGCGATAGCATGCACGAAAGGCGGTGGCACGTGATACTTAAGGTACGTGGCTTATTACCGTGTAACATGAAAGTGGGCGGCGGCTGGCGGCTGCTGTTCTTGTTTGTGGATGACTGCATAGACGGTTCAGCGATATACAACCAATATAAAATGTACATATACCATTGCGCTTCATCTACGACAAACATTTCAAAATAATCTATGATATATGCTCGTTACACATCATTATATGCTATGTCTATATATAACTGATCCTTGGTACCCGCGAGATGGATGATCAGGCAGTATTCGGGCAGCGCAGTCGCTTCTCGCCAATGCAACCCGGGTTCGAATCCATGTCTCGGCGTTGTTAGTGAGAGGGTACGGCGGTCGTGTGCACTCGGGCACGTGGTGTTTCCACGGGTTCTCTGGTTTCCTTCCACATCAATAATACTATATCGCTGTCATACGTGCCATTGAGAGTGAACTGTATAAGTTATGTAGCTTATTGCTTAAAATAAATAAAGTATATATTTTTATACACATGAGCTGAAAGTATATAAAGTGCTACTTTTTGACGCTGTGTTATACATAATAACTTAAATAAAGCTAAAACATTGTGTCACATTCAAAGTGTTTCTTATGCACGATGTCTATATACGCACTTGTCGAACGCACGCACGTGTTATAGGACGTCTGCATCAAGATTGAGCAAGTTTGACTTTCAAAAATATAAGTGCTACAGTTCATATAAACTTATTAACAATAAGCAAAAATACAAATTGAAGTTGGTTTTAAATTTCTGCAGTTTTTAATGATAAATAACGATGAATATTCAATTATTTCCCGGATAGCATACAAATTTAAAAAAATGTTTATATTTAAAACGGAAGGGCATATTATATTGCAATTTTCATCTTTTTTTGTTAAAAATATTTCAGTTGGTATTTTCGGAATCAGGACATTTAACATTTCGTAACAGTAAAAAGTTAAAAAATATATATCCTGTTCGGGCCCCCAACTGCGTATCATATTATATGACCATTAACATGCAGTGACGGCCTTGTTTAATACCAAGGATAAATGGAAATCGTCCGTAAGAATAGTATGCAATTAAATTTAACTTAAATACCATGTATATAAAAATGACATATACCTTCTAATAGAGCACGGATTTCACAAATAAACGCAGAACTGTAGCCTTTAATGACTGACGTATCCCAAAAAAAATATCTTTTCAGAAATTTCACGTATCATTAACGTGGCAAAAGCTTGCGCAAACATTAACGGTGGTGTTTAGATAAATATTCTAAAAATGTTGGCTTTAAAATATTTACAGAAATGGACATTTTAAAAAGTCTTCATAGGACTTAAACTGGATTTGTATATACCGACAAGTGCGTAAATCTTATTTTCAATAAGGATTTATAAACAATCTAATTAGCACTTGAACGTCTGTATAATATTATAACAGTACCAACTGTTATTTTTTATTCTTTAGATAGTGTTACATTTCGACTTTTCGTCAGAATGAGCGAACCGTAAAGGATGGTCAAATGGTGGACATATAAATGAAGATACAACTTAAACTTGTCTCTCTTATATAAAAAATAGTGATTATGCCGTTATTATCAAAAGTAGCCTGTGTTAGACCTGATTAAATATATTATGTTGTGTTGTGCGATAACGTGACACGTGCATGTGGATAATATATACACGTGGCGAGATTCAATGGATTGCTAAAAGAGTAAACTCTCACTCAAAATACGTTTTTTGTGTTTTTTATTATTTTTTAAACTAAAACTGTGACATTGTGTACCAATATAGAGTAATAAGCTAAGCCTGTAACAGGATATATTAAATAATATATATATACTCATTCTGACAGCGTGTTAATTCTAAGCATGGGTAAGAAACGTGTGAAGAAAAATGTTTCCAAGTTGATAGCCGCAGCTCATGCCTTTAACGTGGTCGGGAGACTACATGATCGCGAACCAAAATACTTCAAGGTAAAGTGGAATTAAATTGTTTCAATTATCGCAATTTTTTTTTAATTTATTTGACTTTAAAGAGATAAAATTAATGTTTGCCTAACTCATTGTATATGTAAAACAAAGAAAACTAAATTTAACGCATACATGTACATTATAAAAGGTTCTTTTTTTCTACTTTGTTTTTTATTGTTATTATTATTAATTATTTTTTTATGACGGTGGTCATAATTATACAGCTTATCTGATTTGAATTTGATATGCTTTAAAGGTTTAAAGGTCCTAGTATGTAATACATCAAACTGTTCGTGGATCCAAGGTTGACAAATAATAACTTTTTTTTTTCTATAAGACATAAAAAATAATGACTGACCTAAAACATGACCCCTTATTTACAAGGAGAAATTCATTTAGCCATATACCTATAGAGTATGTAGGTATTAATTTTGCAGAGTAACTTTTGATGCTATCCTAGGTTACGCACGAAGGTTAGTTTAAGAACTATATATTGGTCCGCCATCTTTTAAAATCAATACCCAAAATGGACGATCCAAAATGTATGGGATATGGTCAAGTGAAATGTTCAACCAAATATATATTTTTTTAAAGATGGCGCACCAATAGTCCTTATGTGTTGTATGCCTGGTTCCATTCAACATATACTGCTCAAAATAAGTTAAGGACCACAAGAATATTTCTCCATATGCTTACTAGTGAAATTGACTACTAACCATTTTTCAAAAGGTTACACAGAATATGTAAGCAATGTTGTATTAAACTGGACATTGTCAGGTCTTCTGCATTAGATGAAAGAACAAAATGTTAATATACATTGTTCTGTTAATTAAAAACAATCCGAGATAAATTCTAAAAATCATTAATTTGCCCCAAGACAACAATACTAAAAGTTTTAATATGTTTTGTCAATGTATTCATTACGTTTAATCACTACCACTACAACTATGGACGCGAAATTTTAATTAAATGCATACACCGAACAGTTTTGAAAAAGGCTCTTTTTTATCCCATCCAAAATGAAGGTGTCACACCTCTATTATCTCCCCTGAAAGCTCACGGACCTAGAGTCAATAGGAAAACAGAAAATAATTCTATTTTTTCTCAATTTTAGGCAATTTTTAATTTGAAAAATAGGTTTATCTTTGCTTTAGCATATATCTGCAGTGTAAAAGACAGATGATACAGAAAATCCCATGTTGATATGAGGTTTCATTCAAATTTCAGAATTGTTTGACCGAAGCACCACATATTCAGCTAGATAGTGTATGAATTTTGTATTTTCCATAGGGTTCACAAAACATGAGCGAGAAAAAAACCAACCTGGCTGACTTATGTATTTTATTGTTTTAAATTACTGGTCTTGGCTATACTGAAGATATTAAACCAACAACAATGTCTGCTGCCCTGCTTTGAAGCTCATATGTTGGAAAAGGCTGTACAGTAACCCCATGGGAAAATTAATTGTGATGTGAGACCTGCAGGTTTATCTGTAGAGTAATTGTAAAGAAATGGTGACGTAAGGAATCCTTCCTTTGTTAAGGAATCAATAGTCATAAAAATATTACGAAATAGCATTTTTGGTTGAAAAAAAAGCATTTTATTGAAATTCAAAATCTGAATTTCCTAAAAAGATTTTTTTGGTGTAAAATGTTCCTCAGGATACAGAAACACGAAACATTTTCTACTTTTGGAATGCAATGTGAATTTAAACCTATGCGATAATGCAAACTTTAATCTTATTGAAATAAAGAAGGGATGGTCCTTAACTTATTTGAGGAGTATATATGGCGATTTGAAATTTTCGACACGAAAAACACGAAGCTAATACCATATTTCGATTGATATGACATCTGTATCATGCATTCAAGTTTAACAATTTAGATTTTTCTAGAGTAACCCGCTTGGCGTGGCGCCGTCGGTAGCGAGGCGGATTTGTAACCGGGGGCTCCGTGTTCAATCCTCCGTGGTGCCACTCAGTTTCGTCGGTGTGTTCTTGGGCAAGACACTTTCCCTTAGCCTCGTACGTCGGATGGGGACGTAAACCGGGCGGTTCCATGTATCGGTCTTTCCCCCGAGAAAGAACCATAGGAATCTATTCGATAATAAGTAGGGCACGGTTCCCGGATTCCTATGTATCCTTCCCCTCTCTCTGGGGCGGCTTTTAATAACCTATATACTGTGTTGAAGAGCCGTTAAACAACTTTCAATTCAATTCATTTATTTATACGATTCCATGGTCTCATATCGTTATGTCGATTATTTGATTGCACTGGAGTCGTTGTCCTCTTTTTAGACATAAATGCACATTCATCCTTCTTTTGTCCGAAAATCAATTGTAAGTTAGATTGGTTGAAAGTCATATTATTTACTATTACCTCTTACAATTTCGGTATTTTACAGCCGAATTATCCCAATTTCAATTCTATACATAATAGGTATTGACTGTCAAACGATGAGTTACGTGCATTTATTACACGCGTGTTTCCTTACCTTGCTACGATTTACATTGGATACTATTTGTTACTATTTACATTGAATTATGTTTAAATTGGCATTCCGCCATAATGACATTATTATCGTGCATTGACTATGTTGATTCCATTGCTGTTTGCTGAATATGTTAACCCTGGTGAAATAAAGAATACATTCATAATAAATAAGCAATAAATCGTCTTTATATATTTGCGTGGCTACGTAATGATACGTTATTTTCTATCATTGGTTTGTATCCATTAAATCATTGGTTTGTAACCATTAAATCATTGGTTTGTGACCATTAATTCATTGGTTTTTAACCATTAACATTCCTGTGACGGATTACCAAAAGAAAATATTCTTTGTAACTGATTGTACACAACTGTCCAATCTAAAAAGGTGCCATTTACGTGTATTTTGTGACTACAAATAAAGTTGTTGCGCGAATCATAGCTCTTTAGGTACATAACACCATAAGAGCCACGATTCTCGCGTCTACAAATAAAATACCAGTAGATAATATTATATTGTACACTTTCTCGACTCTCAGCCTGCGGGTTCGAATCTATCACAGAAAAAAACTATACAATGATATGTATACTTGTATTAATATTCCATACAGATTTGGCTTCAAAAATCGTACAGATATTTACAAATCCTGAAACCAAGTACAGACTGTGAACACAAGGCTGGTCGATTAAAATCATAAACTATAGTATGCCCATGTCCGCCTAATGCATGTTGAATTATTTTTTTTGTCTGTGTTTGTGAGGTGCAAGCAAGATATTGATTAATCACGTGCCTTTTGTATAGATGCGATGCACTTTCTATTTCCGATCAATTTTGATAAAAACAGACAATATGTCGAATTGCATTTATTCATTATAATAATGGAATATGCTTTCACTGTGATCGAGTGTGTGGGCGCTTGTTTGTATGCGTGTTTTTAGATTACAGAAGGTTTACCACTACCAGTTGTATATAGTTCCTATAGTCCCTCTTTTTCTGTTGGAAATGGACCTTATAAGTAGGGGGAAAAGCCCAGTTATAATCGATTTTGTTGTTGTATGTATAAGAAGTGTATTGATAAGTTTATCTGGGTTTATTCGAATATATGAATGCACTTTGTGAGCAACTATCAATAAAAACAGCTGTACCCTTAAGTGTTTAGTAAACAAGCAAGAACGTCCTTACATGTCTTCTGTGATCCCACCTTTTCTGGTGATTTTTCAAGAGGAAAACTATTTTTGAAATGAAAATTACACTTCTGCATTATTCATACTTGAGTTGAAGTCGCAGCAAATCATTAATTTTAACATTGGTGTCAATGGGGAAAATAATTGGTGGTTTCATACCTATATCACTTGAAGATATCGTTCTCATTGACAACATTAGACTGTCAGTTTAAACCAGCAAATAAAACAAAATTGTTTAGCACGAATTTTTAGTAGCATACCTTAAACATATGAACATTGATATACATGTTTGAAGCCTTTATAAACGATAGGTAAGGATGCGATTTTCAAACAAGTGTGGTATGTTATTATTTTCTAAGCTAAGTGTTACCTCCCATATAATAATTTATATAAATATTTCGGTGTACAAACAGTACGCCTTGAACAAATTTAATGTTTGTCGTTGACAAGAATTGCCCATTATGTCATTGTTTTTTAACCGCTAAACTGTGTTCACAAACAATAGTAGTCGTAGTCGTAGTCGTAGACGTAGTAGTAATCGTAGTCGTAGTAGTCGTAGTCGTAGTAGTAGTAGTCGTAGTAGCAGTAGTAGTAGTTGTAGTAGTCGTAGTCGTAGTAGTCGTAGTAGTCGTAGTCGTAGTAGTCGTAGTCGTAGTCGTAGTAGTAGTAGTAGTCGTAGTCGTAGTAGTCGTAGTAGTAGTCGTAGTAGTAGTAGTAGTAGTAGTAGTAGTAGTCGTAGTAGTCGTAGTCGTAGTCGTAGTAGTAGTAGTCGTAGTCGTAGTAGTCGTAGTCGTAGTCGTAGTAGTAGTAGTAGTAGTAGTAGTAGTAGTCGTAGTAGTAGTAGTAGTTGTCGTAGTAGTCGTAGTAGTAGTAGTAGTAGTAGTAGTAGTAGTAGTAGTCGTAGTCGTAGTTGTCGTAGTAGTCGTAGTAGTAGTAGTAGTAGTAGTAGTAGTAGTAGTAGTAGTAGTCGTAGTAGTAGTAGTAGTAGTAGTCGTAGAAGTAGTAGTAGTTGTCGTAGTAGTCGTAGTAGTAGTAGTAGTAGTAGTAGTAGTAGTAGTAGTAGTCGTAGTAGTAGTAGTAGTAGTAGTAGTCGTAGTAGTAGTAGTCGTAGTAGT
>JAWPHD010014246.1:0-7500 GCA_037043455.1 Cyrtodaria siliqua | reverse complement strand
CCGAAAGAGATCAAATGAAGGGCGCGACCAGCAGAAACATTGTAGTTTTGTGGAGTTTAAACTGGACCAACTGTTCAGTATGTCATTGGTTTGTGATGATTTATGTCTTCTATATTTGTATAGAATAATTATAGAATGACTACCTACACAATGTGGTGAAAACGAACAGGTGATATTTGAAACACATTTACACCTTTAATTGTTCGCATTAAAATGATCATACCAACATGAACAAATACTCAAGTTTCAGTGCTATACAGTATTACAGTATTACAGGTTTTATAGTTTATTAAAGTCTCGTCATAGTTCCGTATTATATACAATAAAACATTACATATGATTTTAGCTGTGCCATTCTAAAAGAATTATAAGAGACTATATGATAAATTTCATTTACAACAATAACATAATATGGCAAATTGCACTTAAGTGATTGGTTCTGGACTATTGCACCAAGCTGGTGCATACAATATCTATTGCCGGACAATTAACACGTCTTAATTTAAACCTTGAATAATAATCATGTCCTCACGATGAATATCACTTCACACTTATTTGCCCTTATTATCATGATTTGAGAAAATCCCACATTCCAGCATATTTTACAAACCGCCCAAATATGTTTAAGTTCACTAATCTTTTAAATTCAGAAAAATATCACTACTGATACAACCAGCAATGTTTTGTAAGAAAGCCTTTAAAATAAGAGACAAGAGTCCAAATAGGGCCTGTAGACGCTCTACTGTGTAAAGATGTCATATTTAGCCTTTTCCTATATAAACTTTGGGTCGCCACGGCGGCCATTTTGATTATTGCAAGAAAACAAAAAACACAAACTTAATAGACGCCAACCATTGTGATAAAGTTTCAACAAAATCCTTAAAAAGGTTTCAGAGAAGATTTCATATTTAACCTTTTTCCTATATTACTCTATGTAAACCTTGGGTCACCATGACAACCATTTTGATTATTCGATGATAACGAAATACAAAAATTTGATAGAGGCCAACCCAAGGAAAATGTATATGATATTTCACTGGAATGGATTAAGTGGTTTCGGAGATGTCGTTTGAAATTTCCTTAAATTTGATTTAGTTTTAGCCATGGTGGCCATCTTGGACAACTGGCGACTGCGAAAAACAGAAATTTAAGGCGCACTATCACAAAGATCATTGTGATAAAGTTTCAACAAAATCCTTCAAGAGGTTTCAGAGAAGATGTCAATTTTAGCCTTTTCCTATATAACTCTATGTAAACATTTTGATTATTCGACGATAACAAATAACACACATTTGATAGAGGCCAACCCAAGGAACATGTATATGATATTTCACTGGAATGGATTAAGTGGTTTCGGAGGAGATGTCGTTTGAAATCTCTTTAAATTTGACCTAATTTTAGCCATGGTGGCCATTTTGGATGACTGACGGCGCGAAAAACATAAATCTGAGGAGGACTATCCCAAAGATCATTGTGATTAAGTTTCATCAAAATCCTTCAACCGGTTTCAGAGAAGATGTCATTTTTTTAGCCTTTTCCTATATAACTCTATGTAAACTTTGGGTTGACGTGGTGGCCATTTTGATTATTCGACAATAACGAAAAACACAAACTTGATAGAGGCCAACCCAAGGAACATGTTTATGATATTTCACAAGAATGGAATAAGTGTTTTCGGAAGACATGTTGTTTGAAATTTCCTTAAATTTGACCTAGTTTTAGCCATGGTGGCCATCCTGGATGACTGGCGGCCATGAAACACAAAAATCTGAGAGGGGCCCTCCCAAGTAACATTGTGATGAAGTTTCATCAAAATCCTTCAAGCGGTTTCAGAGGAGATGTCGATTTTATAAAATTGCTAACAGACAGACAGACGGACGACGGACGAAAACTGATCGCATAAGTTCGCCTGGCCTTTGGCCAGTAGAGCTAATGATGCATTAAATAACCAATAGGGTTGCACGTATAATTGACATTGTAATATGTTATGTTATGTAAATGATCACATCCAAGAATAACACTCTCACTTCACTCAACTATTATTTCTTTTCTGTCAACTTTATTATATTTGTTTACATGCATGCATTGAAACCATGATTTTGTATGACGATGAGCTGTATATGCTTAAGTCGAAATAAAATATATATTATGTTCTGTTCTGTTCTGTTCTGTTCTGTTCTGATAAACCTTTTTTTTATAACTTCACATTTGCAAAAACTTGATAAACTAGAAGGGGAACGATTTAACGAGTTTCGTAAAAGGCGACGTAAAATGCGTTCAAATATGACAAATAAGTTATTTTCTTTTTAAAAGTCAACTATATCACGTCTAGTTCTGTTACGATATGTTTATATTTAAGAATTTAACTTTTATCAAATTGTGTTGAACTTTCAACTTATCTTCTTATTGTGATTTGCGTAAATGCAGAGTTTGAGAAAGTTGTGTCACATGGTCCAAGTTGTAGGTGTTGTTTTTAAATATATGAAATGGTAGGTCTCCATATCGCCACGACCTCGTATAGAGTAATGTCTATATATTCCCGTCATTGCCATATGCGTTGTGTCCCTGAGCAAGACACTTTGTCTGCATTGCTTAGTACTGGTTCTACCCAGGAAGACATCGAGAGTGATTCAAATAAGTTCATAGAGCTTTCGTTACAATCGATGTAAAATAAATAAGTTTAAACTTATATATTGCTATTTCAGAATGCATTCTCAAGCAACAATGCTACACGTTCAGAAACGAGCAACATGAATTTAGAAATATATTGGACATTAGACTTTCGACATTGGCGAATGCCCAATAAATATCAAAATAACTTGACTTTGGACATTGTCGAATCTCCAATATCAAATTAATGTCCAGTATCAAAATAAGTTTGACGTTGGAAATTGGAAACGAATCTCCAATATCTAAATAATTTGACATTGGACATTCGAGCCGAATGTCCGATATCAAAATAATTTGACTTTGGACAATGGAAATGTTTGTTTGAATTGTGTTTTACGCCATTTTTAGCACATGTTTGGCCATATATGACGGTCAATTTATTTGTAGTAGGAACAGACCACCCCATTTTACCTGGGTAGAACCAGTACTGTATACCTCCCGCCATCCGTAAGAATCGAAACTTTACCACTTGACAAGTCAAGCTTCGAGCTCCCATTGGGATTCGAATCCGCATTGACGAGACGCGAGAAAGTTTTAGACACAGCGTCTTTACTATCCCGGCCACGGAGGTATACATAGAGAATATCATGTTAGTGCCTGATCACATCTATGGCAAGCCGTTTTCACATTTATTCACTATTTAGCGATATCGCTAATTGAATTAGCGATATCGCTAATTCAATTACTGATATCAAAAAATAATTACCGATATCAAGAATTAATTAGCGATATCAAAAATACATCAAAATTGAATTATCGATATCGCTAATTCAATTTCAGATATCGCTAATTCAATTTTTGATATCGCTAATTCAATACGCGATATCGCAAATTCAATTTCAGATATCAACAATTAATTTTCATTTCATGATATCGCTAATTTAATTTTTGATATCGGTAATTGAATTAGCGATATCACTAATTTTAATACTGATATCAAAAATTGTATTAGCGATATCAATAATTGAATTAGCGATATCCAGAATTGAACAAATTTGCGATATCGTTAATTTAATTTTCGATATCAAAAAATAATTTCTTGATATCGCTAATTCAACTTCAAGAATCACAATGAACGCTCCCTAGTTTAGATTTTCAATCCCAAAATTCAACATTCCAAAATGTCCGCAGTTTTATCAAGGATAGACCGCAACTAGAAATTGAGAGGTTGTTAACAGTTAAAGGTAGCGATAGAGACAGGAGGGACAAAGCTATTCGACTTATTGAATCTTCGGTATAGAATTTAGACAGGATAAGATCTACAATGACGAATCAACTTATAACAATATAAGGATCCCGTTAGGCCAACTCCGCCAAGTGTGCGACGAAACAACGCAGCCAGTATTCACTCTTACAATAATTATATTAGCGATATCAAAAATTGAATTAGCGATATCAAAAATTGAATTCTTGATATCAATAATTGCTTTTCAAACTCTGATATCGCTAATTCATTTTTTGATATCGCTAATAGAATTATCGATATCAAAAATTGAATTAGCGATATCAAAAATTGAATTCGCGATAATTCAATTCTCGATATCGAAATATATGGTATTTAGCGATATCAAGAATTGAATTACCGATATCGCTAATAGAATACCGATATCGAAAAATGATTTTTTGATATCAGTAATTGAATTAGCGATATCGCTAATTGAATTAGAGATATCGCTAAATAGTGATTCAATGTGAAAACGGCTTGCCATACACATCCAGTTTATCAGGTGAGGCTGAGAAAAAAATAAAGTCCGAGGCTGTGCCGAGGGCTTCATTTTTTCGTGCCAAACCTGATAAACTGGATACGATCAGGCACTAACATGATATTCTATTTATCACGTTGATCGTTTAAAATCATTTAATTTACCTTTTTTTCCTTTTTTTCCGTTTTTAACCGTTCAAAAATACCCAGACGTCATCAAATATACCCTGACATTTTAACTCAGGCACCCTGTTTCTCGGCAGAATTATGCAAATAACCATAACAGTAACGTGACTGGTAATATACTTACTTGTAAAATGTATACCGCATGTGCGCATTCAGGTGCACTCCAAGTTTCCCTAAAATCTGAGAAGTTGTGAAAATTCAAATAAAAAATGTGTACGTTTTCGGACGGGAGTAGGAGGTCGGGGTATCAACTCTGTCTTTTAAAAGTTGCGCCTCCCCCTCCCCGCTACCTAAAATCTTAGATTTAAAAGTTAGGACCCCTAAAATCATGTTGCGGCTCCACCTCACCCTCACGCAAATCTGAAATGCTGCATCCGCCCATGAGTAGTGTACCAGTGTGTGACGTATATAGAAGAATGTTAATTCTACAGATTTACCAATCGCAAATTACACTGTCACCGATTACATTAGAAATACAAACGTTATGACGTGCAAATATGGCTTAATGTGGTATCTAATTTTATCTATTGAGCGAAACGAAGGAATCAATTATGTCATTAAAAAAAAATGGTGTCATTGTATGGCAGGTTGTATTATGTGCGGATCCAAGTGTCAATAAGTGTGAGACGTGACATTCTCCTTTCGACGTTTTAATCGATTTGTGAGACATAAAATTGAATTATTTGCTAACTTTAAATTGATCTCATTAGTTTTCTATGATTCATACGTTTACCCTGACCTTGTTTATTTGACATTCACATGTCAAAAAGATGCTCGTATCCCCGAATAAAATAAAAGAGCAAACTTAAGAAATTTATTTAAATGTATTTTATTTTTATATTTCGATGTTAATTAACTGGTCTAAGGAATATTGTGTTCTACGCAATGTGAGACTATGATCGATCCTGACTCCGGCATTGCTCTACGCAAGGTAAGAATATAAGAATCTTTAGTCTAGATCATCTACGACGCCTTATTGTTTTCAAGACAAACGTCTAGAACAGTTCTCCTAAACAAGGTTTGACTTTTGCAGAGATTCTGGTATCGTTTCTGATTGGTTGAGACAGAAACACCTGCTATCCAAGATATACAGAAAAGCAGAAAGACAACACATTTATAAATAATCAAAGAGGGAAACTTCATTATTATATCGACGAACGAAATGCGGATGGTCAGACATATTTAAATAAATACTTTTAAAAAAAATACGGTCACGTGCTTCCGGTTTTAAATTTGTTACTGCATAACCTGTCAAGACAGTATTTTTATTGATTTAAACTTTACAAGTTTATCATCATATACAATATACAAACATATTCGTGACAGAATAAACAAAACAAACAAAAAGAACAAAAAAATACTCACATAATTTTGCACACTAGATTCATACATTGTATTATTGAATACTTTGTAATATTAAATAATTGAATAAATATGTGAAAATGACACTGAACTTTAACTTACTCAAATTAAATTAAATATTAAATTAAAAAGACAATTAAGTTCTCATTATCACAAAAGCAATAACATAAATAATTAATTGATAATATTTTTCATTCGGGGATAAACCTAGTTTTGATTAAACAATAAATCTTTACGAGTATCAAATGCTTCTTTTATAAACCAATATAAATTAAACAACTCTTTCTTATTACGTGTTTTCATTAGCTCTCTGAATTTTAAAACACTTGGACGTTTATAAGAGTACTTTTTAATGTATTTTCTTTTTATATTATCATATACAGGACAAATCAAAACAAAATGGTATTCATCTTCGATGTCATTAGAATTACAAATGGTACAATAACGTTGATTTCTTTCTAATCTGTTCTGTGAGTAGCGCCCAGTTTCAGTTCGCAGTGAATGCGACGATAGTCTCAGTTTTGATAAAACAATTCGCAACATATATGGCAAAATATCGAGATATGGTTCATATTCAAATACACCTTTAAAAATGTATATACATTGACAAAACTCTATTATTTATAACATCGCTGTTCCAGTTTTGAACAAAACAATCGACTAAACTCTGTTTAAAAACAGTATGAATGTTTTCAAAGGAACACTATTTGGATTATTCCAAACATAGCCAAAACCATACTCGTTTAGAAGCTTTTTAACATTCCCAGTCCAATTATTACGCCAATTTTCTATGTTTTTGACTGAATTATTGTAAATAGTAGAAATTATAATATTGTCAGAGTTAACTGTTTTGCATTAATATTTAACGATTCTAACATAGCGCAATATATACAATGGATACCGCCCAAGTTCCCCGTAAATACCCGCATTGCTAGTTGAAGTCTTAACATTTAAAATATATTTACAAAATTTTAAGTGAATCCTTTCAATTTCTTTCGACAGAGAAAACACCCAGGATTCACAACCATAATTCAAAATGGATCCAACAAAGGAGTCGAATAATTGATACATTGTCTTCGGTTTAAAATTAAACTTCTTAGTCAAGACGTCAAGACGTTTGTATTTACAAAAAATCAAACATCTACGATGATCAAGACTATAGAATCTTTCATGGGTATCCGGTGAAGATCGGGAAATCCAACACGAGGTATATAATTGTTTTTATCGAAACTGAGGCTTTGCCGAGGTTCCGATTTAAACAATTACACCAAGGGTTGGACTTTCTCAATCTGAACCGCATACCCATGATTGATTATTTTTCTTGCATATCATTAATATTCTGCGCATTAACGTCGCCAACTGCTAACGTTTTGCATGTTTATTTACACAATGATGTCATGCAACTGTCAGTTGTTGATATCAGCGCGTGACTTTTATCTTCCCCTATGCGTAAGATTAGGCTTTCCATCACCCATGTAAAAACGCGGATAACCTTATCCGGTATGCAATAATTCTTAAATGAACACACGGCAATCTAGATTTTTTAAAAACTCGCGGCGTCCCATTAGTTTTCCTACATA
>JAWPHD010014245.1:0-62529 GCA_037043455.1 Cyrtodaria siliqua | reverse complement strand
CTATGATGATATTTGTGTAGACCTTGTGACGACAATCTGTGCACGCTGAGGATACAGTATTTCCATCTGTGTCTAGCCCTCTAGTAATATGACCATCCACGGCCATTGCAAGTTTGTCAAGTGATGCGCTGTGTATTTGTTAGGTCTTGAGTCTATTCAACCAACCAACCTTCAACTCCCATACAAAACTTGTGATTTATTTAACCCTTTTGCCGCCAAATTTTAATGTCGTCTGCTAAAATTTAAATTCAAACCTTCCAGTGATATTTTGTATATTAAGTGTTATGGAAAACATTCTTACCGAGTGGGTACAGTGTAAACCCTGATCAGTATGCACATTATGGACAGGTTGATCTTGGTTTACATTGGTCGCAAAAATCAATGTCTTCGACTGTGGCAGCGAAAGGGTTAGAGTAATTAATACTGAAAAGTATATATTATTCTATAATAAAGCGAGCAATTTGGATATAATTTTTTCAAATAAAAAGAGGGGCGAAGTATACACATTTATTTCATGGAGTATTGCAGCTGGTATGTTCTTTGCTCTATTAACACATACCACGCATGCTCAGACGAGTAATATATATAACTGCTAGGATTCGGATATGTTATAATCAATATATACTACTCAAAATTTGCTAAGGATCACTTTTGTGCTGTCTAGATTTCTTGCTGAAATAAATAGCATTATTTCTATTTTACAATGAACTTATTTAGGGCAGTGTATGATGGTCATGAGCTATGAGATTCAAATTGTGGAATTGTGGAAGTATATCGTTATTGTGAATTAATTTCTAAAAAATTATATGGAAGAATAAAAGTGATCCTTAGCAAATTTTGAGTAGTATATACACTCAAGTGATATGAAAACGCAACACGGGAATTTCCGCTATATATTGTATGTACAATATGCTCGCTTTTAATCGAATGGTACATGGCTACGTAAGACCTTTCCTTTGGAAAAAATAATAAAACAACAAAATAATACAGCAAATAGTATTCCTTCAATGTTTCATTATTCACAGAGTACGCGTTTGGCTTCAATCATGTGAGCCAACTTAGGATGCAACATTTTGCAAACTATTTACGTTAAATACAGTACTGAAGCTAGCTCAATTTTTCAAAGAGCTACTTCAACATTTATGAAGTTCTTGTTACAAAGTGTAGTGTGATTAAAACGTCTACAACATCACAGTTGTGTCCTTTCTCTAGTTAACTGCAACTTTCTTTTGAAAAACATCTTGGGATTGTCTTTTGGAATATTATGTGCAATTAAGTGTGCAGTATATACAATATATAGCGGAAATGCCCGTGTTGCGTTTTTCATATCACTTGAGTGTATATATATTTGCATTGTTTCTTCTTTTGTGCTAGTTATATAACTAGTTGAAGACTGTAATACACATATATGTACAAGTGTATATTGTACACGGAGATATTCGTATACTTAAATTTGTATAAGTCATCTTAGAATATATTTCCTTTTTTTAAGTGTGCTATACAAGTATTGTACTGTGTAAAGTAAATCTTAAATTAAAGATTACACAATAGGCTTTTGAGATTGTACAGCAATGATATTGTTTTAGTTATATAATGTTTCCTGTGAACATTTAAAATCTGAATATAATTCATATGGTAAACATATTACAATAAATGGACCCTATTTTGTATTATCTTGATAGTAATTTAAACTACTGCTCAGATTGTTGAATGTGATTGATTGTACTTCAAGTTTACATCATGGATCTCTACTCAAAGATGGGGTAGGATGTTGTGCCTGTTTCCCTGTGGGAGGTCTCATCCTAGTGATCTCTGGATATTGATCTCAACAGTGAACGGACAGTCGGCATTAACCACGTGACTTGTGATTTAGGGTTATTTTGCGAACCAGACGACATTTGCTCTCTTCAACTGCAACCACCAAATAAGCACTTTACTTATCACCTTTATTTATTTATTATACATTACGCGGGCTAAAAATTCGTACATCAACAATATCGACAACCATGCATTTTGAAACCGAAAACGTCGTTGACATTTTGTCAGTTTTATCTCTTCTAATATATGATGTCCGGGATATAAGGTGGACTTGATAGTTTGAATTAAAATAGAAATTCATTGGTGGTATACAGACAAATACTTCGGGAGCATTTGTCCCTTACAGTGACTTTTGTTTTGATTTGTTTTGTGTGTTTCATATACGTATATCAGTATTGTTATTACACTGCCAAATACCTTGATTGTATTATGCATTAACATTCCCACAATGTCAGTATTATCGTGTACACAACGTGCGGCCTCGACGTTCGATTATGTTTCTTGATTTTACTTACAAGTACAGCAATTCTTTACCTACACATTTCTATCTCTAGCCATCCAATACTAGTCAGTGCAATCGGCCGTTTCAACCTCTCCAGTGTTTGACCTCCGTCAAAAACACCAGATTCTTTGTATTTTGACAAAATAATATTTCTTTTGCAGTTATTTTGGGACCACTAGACAGACATGATACTGACACATCAGTACCTTCCCAAGAGTAGTATATTATTCCATTATTCTATTTAAACTGAGATTTGCTTAAACATAGTGCCCTAAGTTTCAGGGCTAGTGGGTTTCAGTTCCTTGATCAAGCTTCGTACCTGTGCTCCAACCAGTGCCTAACCAGTTGTCCAATGTCAGGGTCATTTATTTGGGTGTTCCTAAATTTAGCTGTTTTCAGATATGGGAGCTGTTTCTTTCAGAGTTCGCTCTGCAAGGTGTGGGTACTACATCATCAAAATCATGTTAAACCTAGCACACTGCGAGTGTGCGCGCTTGCCATCAGAACAGCCCCTCATGGAAGACTTTCTAATATTGTTCTGCCCTATAACAATCGAAGCCGGCTCGATCTGGGGCTAAGTGCATCTGCATCGACACGTTAAACACCCTTACGATGATTTATCTTAAAGTTGTACAGTAAGGTCATTTCCTGCAACAGCGCACTAACTGTCCCTTCTATGAGTTTAAACCGGATAACTCTAGGTATAAAAGACGAACAGGAAATGGTCGCTTTCCACATGACACAGTCAACCAAAAATGAACATTAAATCCAAACAACAATTACTATGTTAATAAGCAAGCCGTGTGACAGATAAACACAGACGGTTTGACAATAGTGCTACCGCCTTGGAACGTCAGTGGCAAAAGGCCGCTGGGAGTTTAAACGAGGTTCTAGGGTATACCAAACCTCACTCTTACCCTATTGTCAACCCAATAAAACAAGGCCGCTGGAGTTTGCAATCTTTGTACATGCAACGATATCTATCAATAATATGTTAAAAAAGGAACTCCATCTCCGATTTGACTTAAAGATAAACGGTGGTAGCTCGCCAAAGGTTATAAATAATCTAACTAACGACGGAAGAGTCATTGGGCCCGCTGTATTTCGAAATTCTAGTGCCTGTACCACCACAAACAACTTCTTGTTTTACTGCCGTTAAAGATCACGTTAAACAATATGTGGCTAAAACTAAGAAAACTCTGGGATTACTTTATTTTGGTCCATAAAAAATTCAGAAGTTTCATCTGTAAACACTTATGACTTCTCTACACTATATACAACCTTGCCCACATCACCTTATCAAAGATATGCTTATTGCTCTTATAAAAAAAACTGAGGCTATTGTTGTTGTTTGTTATAATTATATAATACACGAGCAACTTTGTGTTTCACTTATATTGCCTATTAATGCTGCCTTGTTGGTTAGAGAATATTTCATGGCGGCGATTTCTTTATTTACACTGTCCCGTTTATAGGGATGAAGTAGGGTAAGTTTGAGGTTTGGTGCACCCCTAGAACTTGGTCTAACCCCCAGCGGCCTTTTTGCCACATACCGTTCCAAGGCGGTAGCCCTATTGTCAACCCTTTTGTGTTTGTGATGTCTTAGTTGGCCTTTTATTCGGTCTTTAAAACCGTTCTTTGTTTCTGTGTGACTGTCGTCCCTGAATGCTACTTTTCCTGTTAGATTTTTATATCTACTTGTATATCTCCTTTCAACGAGTTCAATAGCCGATCTAAACAAATACGTCTTAGACTGTCTACGTTTAGCTTGACGGTCAAATCTCGATTGCATTTTGCCAATCTCCAACGAAAACAAACTACTTTTAGGAGTGCCGTCTGACCTCTACTTGCAGAGCTTGAACTTCTAGAGCCTACTAGAACTAGTAGAAGTTCTCTTACAGTACTGTTCGTAGCTTTTTTCTATTACCATTGTCAGAAGAGGTAGATGTAGACGAAGAAGGTGAACGTCTGTCTCTCCACATGTCCGCGTTCACACGTCTCGTTTACCGTGTTCAGATTTGGAAGCATCTGAATGCTCTTCCGCGTTTCTGATTCCTATGTCTGTTGCGGCCCGATGTTTTATATTGTTTCAGAACGCCGCGCGACTGACTGACGCGGATCGGGTTATACCATTGTCTTCGCATGCGACGCGATCTCCAATATAACTCCAATATAACTACGTGTCACTACGCGACTTCATGACATGGCTTGGCCTGCGAGACTTCCGGATGCGACGCGGTCCAAGTTATTTTGGGGTGCGGTGTGTTCCGAGCTACTTCTGGGCGTGACGCGATATAAAGGAAGCCTGTCTGACGTTAGCTTCTATATACATAATTTGAGGACATTTTGGCTCATAGCCGCCATAAATCGCTTCTCTTTTAACACTCGTCTCTAAAAGGCTTGTTAGCTCTTGCAATCTTGGTATGTCTATGTCTTGCTACATTATATCAATACTCACTTATATCATTGTATTGCTTATGGTTTCCGCACTTGTAGCGAGATTTTGTTGTTCTTTTTAACTGATGTGAAATAAAACAAAATATATATCTTCTTCTTGTTTGTTACTTTATAAACTCCTTAAGAAAGGATCAATACACATGAACAACGCCACGGAAGTACAGTTTAGAGGAATTTCCGGTATAAAGGGATACACAAGCAAAATCTAATGCAGTTGCAACGTAAATGTCTAGACGAAGAAATAGAAAATAAAAACAGTGGAGCTATTACCTCAATGCGGTTACATGACAAGGTACCCGCTGACCAGAAAATGTTTATCTTAACTATAGAGAATTATATTAAAGGAAATATGAGAAAAAGGAGAAAATAGAATGAGAGAAGAATATCAGAGAGAAAAAATAAGAAGAACAATAGAGGCGAGTGTGAGGAGAGAGGTGGATCAGAGAAAGAAAATAAATAACAATAACATTATAGTGTGAGAAAACAGCCAGAACAGAGAGCGAGAGAGAGAGAGAGAGAGAGAGAGAGAGAGAGATGAGGAGAACGTGGGAGTAAAATGCTATGAGAGAGAAAGGGTAGAAAAGGAGAATATGGGAGGAGAAAGAGTGTGAAAAATGTAATGGGAGGAATAGAATAATAGTAAGGTAAGGCCAATAGAGCAAATGCATGCATTAAGAGAGATGGAACGAGACCGAATTGGGGTTATTGCAAAAACCTCCATTCGGTCTTGTTCCTTCTCTTAAAAACCTTTATTCGGTCTCGTTCTCTCTTTTTTAACACGTGCATTTTCTCTATCATCCTTACCTTACTATTATTCCCTTTCTCTCAATGCCCTTTTCACGCTCTTTCTCCTCTTTGTACAAGTAAGGGAGTTTCAGCAGTTACAGGGAGAGTATGAGAGTGTGAATCAGGAGTCTAATGAGGCACAGAACTAATAACAGTCAGATTGGATACTGTGAAATTTATGTGAAATTTATCTGAATTTCACGTGGGACAGTGCGAACATTTCACACGATGTTGCCCAACTTTAAGGAAATATAAAAAGATCGGACAGGGAAAGTAGGCATTCAAGGAGGACAGTCAACCACAAAACACAGAAACAAACACGCAAACAGAAAACAAGAAGCCAAAAGTAATAATAAATGCAAACGACATCACAAACACAAAAGGGTTGACAATAGGGCTACCGCCTTGGAACGGTCAGTGGCAAAGTAAGCCATATCGGTACAAGTTCCATTTATGGCAAACCCTATCACAAATTTAATTTCTTTCTTCTAATGATAGCATTTTCCTTGCGCTACCATTTTAAACGAAAAAGGAGTTTAACGGAAATTTCTACTATGTCAAACCTTGATTTTTAAGAGAACGTTAAAAAATGATGAGATTTTTTTATCTTTAAACAGCTTTTTATACAACTTCTTAGGTATCTCTCTTTTCAGAATCAATGAATAAATGAGAGAGGAGATACATGTAGAAGGAAAACGTGATGTGCCACGTGATATGTTGGCTAATTCATTGGTCCGGTCTGTTTAACAATACGTCTGTTGATGAAGGGAGAGAGTTGGAAAAGGGGCAGATAGATAAGTATGGAAGGACTATGTAAGGGAGTTTCTACAGATAAAAGGAGGGTATGAAGGAGTGTTTGTGTAATGGTACACAGGAGTATGGAATCAATTACAAAATAGATATATCAATACAAAGCATTGTGTGGAGTGCGTGGTCCAGTGGTAGAGCACCGAACTCCTGATCGAGAGGTCGTGGGTTCGATCCTCCGTCGCGACCACGTTATTTACCCTTGAGCAAGATAATTAATCCACATTGCTTACTACTGGTTCTACCCAGGAAGCCATCGAGAGTGATTAATCTAAGTTGCAATAACTTGTTTCGCAATCGATGTAAAATAAATATGTTTAAAACAAAGCATAAACGGAAAATTATTGTTTTGAGTTTTTATATAAATCTACAAGACAGAGTAATGGTTAATAACTACTGTAGTTTGTCAAGTGTTAAGGGTTTAAGGGTTCAAGTGGGGGATTACAATATATAAATAGGACTTAAAAGTCGTTCTCAGGTTACCCCGCGGACCAGCCTTTCGAAGAAGAGAGTGGTAAATTACGAGCTTGTAGTTCGCACAGTTTGGGTTTATATCCAAACATCGATAACGATCAGGTGTCTCGAGTCGGTTAATTCCTGTCGGAGATCTTCGGAAGTGCTTCGGCCACCAATCAGGTTGAAGAGGATCAGAACACTTC
Source organism: Cyrtodaria siliqua (assembly GCA_037043455.1). Taxonomy (NCBI): domain Eukaryota; kingdom Metazoa; phylum Mollusca; class Bivalvia; order Adapedonta; family Hiatellidae; genus Cyrtodaria; species Cyrtodaria siliqua. The sequence goes on along the minus strand of JAWPHD010014245.1, from coordinate 55,500 downwards.
TTGTGTTGACCAATCAAAAGCCCCTCCCTAGTCCGTATCATTGAGACACCGATGTCATTACCATTGTGTCGTATCAGAATATGTGAGTATAAACTTCCCAGCAAACACATGGCGTTGAATCAAATATTCGAGGGGCATTCTGAAAGTTCTGATAATGGGCGTATAACTCTGCGTAGAATTTATCGATTTTTATAAATTATACATGTACTGAAAGCGTGAACATTACCGCGTCTGCTTGTGCCCGTCTTCCTCGTGCAAAGCGTGCGGGTAAATAAACGTGGCGCATTTTATCAGGCATGGTTTTATGCATCGGTAATAATTAAGCCTACATGTACAAAAATGGCGAAAGAAGAGCAGAGGGTCTATGTAAAAGTGCGGTCGCTGCTAAACTGTTCGGCACAGGAAATAAAAGCCGATTTGGATAAAGTATATGGGAATGATGCTCTGTCGTATCCTACCATTGCTAGATGGTCAGCTCGATTTAAAGAGGGCAGAAAAACGGTTAAAGATGACCCACGTTCAGGACGGCCTTTAACGGCATTTTGTTAAAATGACGTCATTTCCGTTAAGAAAGCAGTTGATGAGGATGCACGTTACACGGTGGAAGAGTAAGCTGACATATGTGGCCTTAGTTCGGGGGCGGTTTTCACCATTTTGAAGGATAAACTTAAACTCAGAAAGATCTGCGCACGATGGATCCCCCATTTTCTGACCGGCCACCAAAAACAGGAGCGCGTTTGAATTGCGACAGAATTATTAGCAGTTTATAAACACTGTGATGATAGACGGCTATTTGACATTGTGACAGGTGATGAAACTTGGTTATCGTTCTTTGAGCCGGACGGAAAGGAAAATAACAAAGTTTTGGTTGGACAAAATGGAGAAAGGCCACAATTTGCCCGACGTTCTAGACGGGTTTTGTATGCATTATTTTTTGATGCACGTGGAATGGTACTTCAGTTTCCTGTCCCAGAACGCACCACTGTCACGGAAAGGGTTTACGCTGAGAAGATTTTACCTGCCGTCGTAAATCATTATTTAGAGGCCCGTCCACGAACCGGGGTGCGGGGACAAACTTCTCCATGACAACGCTCCGGCACACAAGTCAGCCGTCGTAATGGATTATTTGAAGACCAACGCACTTCATACTTTGCAACATCCACCATACAGCCCAGACCTATCACCTTGTGAATTTTGGCTGAACCCATATGTCAAGCAGTTTCTTAGAGGTCACTGGTTTGAGACCCGCACAGCTGTTGGACGCGCCTTATTCCAATGCACAAGTACTATACCCAAATCGGACTATAAAAAAGCATTTTCTGATTGGATCAAACGTCCGAAAAAGTGTGTACAAGTCAACGGAGAATACCTTGAGGGACTACAATAGACAAATTTCACCAGGTAAGAGCAGTATTACTAATCCGCACACATTATCAGAACTTTCAGAATGCCCCTCGTATATGCTGAATTGATAGCCACGTCGGTGACCTAAATCCAACGTCTGTACAATTTCTTATTTAAGACGTCAGAATAATGTCGGATTATGACGTCGTTCTGACGATGTCATGCATGGTTATGTGAGAGGGTATATAAAGGGAGGTAATGTGTTACTTGTACTTTTTTTTAATTTGTAAAACGAGGTTATATATTGCTATATATGTTTTTTCTGTATATTTGTTGATTTAATGTAACATTGCTTAAATTATTAATATATTGCTGAAATGTATTATAATTAAGTAGATTATAATTAAGTAGATTATAATTAAGTAGGATACTTAAAGACTATATAAGTAACGTTATTGTAATACATGTAAAGGACCAATTTGGAAATCGTCCAATACGAAAAATACCAAAACATATTGCAATCTTAGTTTGACTGTTCATGAACAGTAGTGAAAAGTGTATTCTACCGTTCACGCCCTCTAGCCTCGGGTTGAGCAGGACTCAATATTTAGAATGCCAATAAAGTTGAGCCGTCTCGAAGATGGAATGCATATGATGATGGTAAACATAGGACATTCAATGCGATATTTTTACAGCATTCCATGGCCAGCGGCGTTTGGTCCCAGTTTCTAACAAAACGCGTTGTCCTAAACGAGAAAACAATGAGCGAATTAAACAAAATGAAATTTAGCTGGGAGCAGAGGTTATGAATCCTGCGTGTCACAGGTTACAGTCAAAAGACTATATTAAAAAGCAGGCAACATATCCTAAGGGTAATTAAACAATACTCCGAACCTTTAAAGGCTGGAGTAGTGAGACCACGTGCACCTATTCGAAATTCAAGTAAGAAACCAAAAGTATATGAGAATGTAGCACCGATATCTGTAAATATCGGGCTCAACGATCTCCAAAGATCGGAATAAATAACAGTTCTGATTACAAGCATGGAGAGACGGTTTAACGCCGCCACACAGGCAACGCTGCTGTGATATATAAAACGTAAGAAAGGAGAAATTTGGAAATCGTCGGAAACGATAAATACAAAACATATTGATATCTCGGTTTGATTGATTCTGTTCACGAATGGTAGTGAAAAGTGCTTTTTACCGTTAACGCCCTCTGACCAAGTATAAGTCCAGACATAATGTCATGCTTGTGTTTGGTTTAGTTATAGAACTAAACACACGTCTAAAAACAATCAACTAAAGTCCAACGTCAAACCAATGTCAGATGTTCGACGTTGGATCAATGCCATGTTTCTGACGTTGGATCCGACGTGTAAAAAACTTCCATTCTCAACCTAAATCCAACATCAGAAAGTGACGTCCGTCCAACGTCAACACGTCTTTTGCTGGCTGGGTTACACCTCAGAGCTACACGAGAACAAACCGCTAAGGGTACGATAAGATGTAAGACAAATATCAAACGCTACCGTCCTTTGAAGAGGTCCACATCTGTTCTGTCATCGCACAATCAACGAGGAAAGCATAGTGAGGAACTGTAAATGAGTCAAGCACTAAACAAAATGATAGGGTCATAACCTCTTTTGATAATCATTTTACCAAGTAAAGATTGTATGAAAGTGATTATGACCAAGAATCTTACGAAGTTTGAAAATCACATCACCATAGAAGTCGGGTTGTGATTGTCCTTGTCGCAGAAGAGTTCTTAAATTACTTTTCTATTTTAGAAGTAGATAAGGGTTACGAGAAAAACATGTTGCAGAGGTTTTTCGAAGTTTATACAAATATTACGAATATTAAGGTCCTCAACACGACTACAAGCTCTTGAAAACGAATAAGTTGAGGGAACATTCCCATCTAACAGTCTAAGTGGGGATAATTAACAGTACCAAAATTAAAATCGTATCTCTTGTTATATATTTTATTAATTATTTCACCGTTTTCAATAGAGAGACGTAAATCAAGAAAAGAAGCAACAGTATCAGAAATGTTGGCTTTGTTGAGTTGAACATTTTTTTTTTATCATTTTTTTTTTCATTTTTTGTATTTGACAAAACTTGGTATGATGCCTAGTTGCGCATATTGCGTTTTTTTCCGGTTCTTTGATTTTTGATGGAGTCACGGTCTCTTCACATTTTTATTTTTTACTTTAAATTTCTTGTCGGCGCTACTCCTCCTTGTTGGATTTCGACGAAACTTGGCAGTTAGCATAGGTAAAATGTCTAGTTGTGCAAATCGCTGTATATCAATGAAATCCTGGGGACAAGTTTGAAAACCATCTAGATCTTGTTAATAACAACAGAGTTATGGCGCTTGATTTATTGAAAAATGCTATATTGTATTTCTGTAGCTACTTCATTTTTTATCTAATCTTTACCAAATTTGTTTAGAATGTTAATATCAATAAAGATTAAAAAAGTTGCCTGATTCATATCCATCCATATACTCCCACCCCAACCCCAACCCATTTTTATGAAATCTCATTCATAGAAGAAAGTGGAACAAATTAAAAATTTATATTGCATTTTCAACTTGTTGTTGTTGTTTTTATGGTTTTATTTTTCGAAGTAACTCACGGGAGAAAGGGAGTATGCACGCTACGCCCATGAAAAGGCACATTACCGATATATGAAGGAATTGAAAATAATCAATAAAAGGACGCAATGAAAACAAAAAATACATTTTCTTACACCGGGACGTTTTTTTATTTTTAAACAAATAAATATTGTTAAATAAACAATGTATAACAAATACAATATTAAAATAATGATCGCTCTCATATATATAATTACTTCTGTACATAATACAGACTTGCAAGACGTGTCAAGCAGGTGTTAATGACTGAACGTCTACCCTCTGCTTGTAAACACTGGAATGCCATACACGTAAATATGACGATAAAATACATGAAATAACAACATGGATTTGTAATGTACAATAAACACTCATGACTGGCCAGCGTCATTTGTTTAACATCTTATTCATAATCATAATGCAAACGACGTCACGGTCACATTCCCCTGGCGTCACTCATATACCTTCATATTCCTTATGTCAGTGTATTATACCTGACGTCACTGTCATATATAGGATATTACTCCCCATTTACAATATCTCTGATACCCAACAAACTTAACTTCATTACCTTTTGCGTACACATGGCTACTGTTTTTGTTATATCCGGTTTTGTGAATATTTTCCTCGCAAATGAAATTAATAGCAGCCTATAATAGGCTTGTGTTGTTTTATTCTTAGACATGTCGGTTGTGGTACGATTTTTTACCTTAACCTTGCTGTTTCCATTTCGTTGGAAAATAATTCACATTTCAATGCAACTATTATGTAACTCGTTGCTCCATTGGCTAACGTCTCAAATTTGCGACCGTAAAACCCCATATTTACCGTCTAAAATGGGTGACGTCACGAAACGTGAATACAAATGACGTCATTGGATGACGTCAACAAAATGCTGGCATCCGTGAATTTGAGTTTTTATAGAAAGACAAGTGTGAATGTATGATTTGATTTTATATTTGTGGCATTTGAATGGAAAAGATAACCATGCTAAGATGTTCAATCTGGGACGGTAATGTGTTGGATTTACGGTCTGTGAAATTACGTTTTTCAGCGACGCGATAGCAACAGAAAAATATGTGGCCTAAATGAAGCAAGTGTTGCGAGCTTTTCTTTTCATACCGCCTCGTGCAATAGTACCTTTCTCGGGTCAGTAGTATATGTATATGTCGTGCAAACCCTAATAATGCGTACCTGTGCACCCCTTCATTTACACCTATGACAATACATCCATTTACTTTACCAGCTGTTATTATTATTCGCCAGCGCCAGAGGCAGAGGTAGAATTTTTGTTTGTTTTACTCATTGAATGAACTCCGCCCAAAGTAATTCGAACTTCGACAATGGCATCCTTAAAGTCAAAAAGACGCAAAGGCAAACGCATGTATTTTCATTCGTTTCGTTCATTTGCTTGTTCATGTTCCTGTAGGTCTTTTTTAAACATCGTTTTTTTCAAACCCAGTCTTTCAACAATGTACATGTATCTGTAGCCATGTTTGATTATGAAAATATTGAATATTTTTACATTAAAACATTAAATTTACAACAATAAAACTAGCAGATCTGTACATAAAATATAATACCCGTTTGCAAAAGTCACAATACAATTTATACACAGTTGAAGTCTTAAATGATGTACAAATGATATAATATGTGGTACACTGTAGCAACACTGCCAAACCTTTTCCATTTTCATCTAGCCTATATCAATATCGACATATACATGTATTTGATTATATCTCAATATCGAAATTGCATATAATACATTTGAATTAATTTCGAAATATAACTTCTTGGAATGTAGTTAATAACTCTATTTCAAAAAACATAGTTCGCTCTAATTTTGTTCTATCTCTTCCAGTTGAATATATCTCAATAACCAACTCCGTTTTACTGGTCTGATTTCCTACCAACAGAACCTGTCTCGAGAACGAATTAATCTATATCCCGATCTATAATATCGTATTACATTTGTATCAAGCTCAGTAACGATTTTATCCATATCAATATCTATATAAATATGTGGTTGTATCCCTTCATTTGATCTAAGTAACTAGAATTTCATTTATATCCCTATTTTTATGTTACTATGTTGTCTCTGTATATTATAATCAAACAAAGGTCTTTTAAGGTAAAATACGTGATAGTCTATCATAAAATAATAGTAAGCACCTTTATGTTACACTCCCCAGAATAGGATAAATATTTCATTACATATTTTTCAATTGATTGTATCACAACTGCTTTTCAATACTACGTGTTTTATTTATGTAATCCGGGTCAATTTATACCTGGAAATCGATACATTATTGAAGCGATTGTACAGAGAGCTGTTAACAATATCACTGTCTTCCTTGACACGTCCGACCTTTGGTTCCCTTTCAGATCTGTGTTTGACATTAAAATCTATAGAGAAAAAACGCACTCTTCTCTAAAACAGCTTTGTAGATGTCATTGAACTTCGCTACAGAGCGTCTTGGGTGGTTCCCTTTGCTATTTGTATAGGGCCCATATATAACCATAGCCTACTCAGACAGCAATTACGGAGAAGAACACACTTTAAAGGAGATCGCTTGGAGGCAACACAGACAAACAAGAGACAAACGTAGAAGACTCTGTTTTATTTAGTCTGTTCATGAGAGGTAATATTAGTTGCAACCCCTCTCACACACCCCAATATTGGCTTAATCGTTAATCTACATTAACGACGCACTCATTGTGCTTAATAACCCAAAAGGACAATTAAGTAATAATAATACTGATTTGTAGCCGACGCGATTTTCGGCCGCCACACAACACGTATAACAAACGCTAGTGTGAGTGTCAATTAATACTGTAAAAGGGATCCTTTAGAGACAACAAACACAAACACTAGAGAAAAATAGTAGACTCAGTTGTAACTGGTTTGTTCATGACAGGTAATATAATGTGCAACAACTCTCACGCCCCCTAGCACAGGCTTAGGTGATATACTGCTTTAAAGCCACAAATATTGGACTTGATAATCCCAAAGGATGATTAAGTAACTGTAGTCGGGGCGACTGTTACAGCCTCTACACAAAACACTAAACAAACACTAGTGTGAATGTCATTAAATACTGAAAATGGGATCCCTTGGAAGCTACACGCACAAACGAGAGAATGGTCGAAGTCTCCGTTTTATTTAGTCGGTTCATGAGAGGTTATATATTGTGTAACACCTTTCACGCCCCCTAGCACTGGCTTAAACTGTATTCTACTTTTAAACCGTAACGATTGGGCTTAATGATCCCAAAGACCAGTAAGTAATAACACTATTGATATGTATTTGGGGCTACATGTTACAGCGGTCATTCAACACTAACAAGGGTAAGTGTGGCCTTTGCACATTACCTATATAATATAATTATATAAATGATGTGTTGCTATGTGGTAGCTCAACATAACGAAATATGTAGTTTTTACGTGCTTGTTTGTTGCTGTTTTTTTGGTTCAAGGTACCACGATATTGTATCAAATAGAAGCATACAATTAAGTGTATCAGGCAACCTGTATATGCAAAAGCAAAGGTTTTACCGCACCGTACGATCAAACCTGTCATAAAAGACCACAAACGAAAAGAGCAAAATCGATCGCTTAACTTATGTGGTCTCTTAAGACACGAACATTTTAAAACAAAACTGTAGGTAATTGAAAATGGGGTCTTTTAAAACAGGTCCTTATTGATGTGGTCTATTGAGCACGGTTGGTTGTAGTATGCGCCTTTGGAAAACCGGCTTCATGCTATTACGTACGCATATTTCCAGCAGAGGGTATGTAATAGTCCAGCCTGTTTGATTTCATTTCACCCGGAGCCGAAGGCAAATGATAAAATGAAATCAAACCGGTTGGAATTCCCATACACCTTGTTGGAAATATGTGTAACAAATTTCCGAGAGATTTTCGAGCACTACTGGTAGATATAATTGTAATTATAGTAAACAAAAGTTGTTTCCCTTAGATTGTATTTCACTATAAAAAATGTTTTGCATTTAGCCAGGTGTTCTTCGGTTTAAGGAAAGACTGACGATGTATCGAATCAACGAAGCATTCTGACATAATTCTGAAACGGTAAATATACGATAAATATCATGAAAATACGGTAGACTGATAAATATCATGAATATAGTACGGTAGACTGATAAACGGTAGACTGATAAATATTTTAAGTTTAATTTGAATGTTCACAACAAAAATCTCTGAATGGACGAACTTGTAAATGTGCCATCTATTTTCGCGAATGATCAAAAATAAATAATTCTGGTGAGAACCCTGATAAAACAGGATACAGTAGAGTTCATAGAAAAATGAATCGGAGTTTCTTTAGCGGTCCGTTATGTTGATTTATTTTGTGTGTGGGCTTTCATATGGCCGGTCGCCGGTGGTTAATATATTCTCTGATACACCTTGGCTCTAAACCAATCAAAAGTGGCGGATTTTTCAGAAATGGTGATACAACTGAGTTTGTTTACGTTTAATAAGGAATGTATCCATGTTGTAACGGAAGGGTCTGAACATGTTGAGCTACATTTGTTCAGGTCTTAAACAGTGGACTAGTCGAGCTTTTTACGAACGGGGATACTACAACGTCGGTTACACTGATACAACGTGGATGTTATTTCACCATTATCTCAATGCTAAAATGTACAAATTAATTTCAAATGCATTGTCTGTTACGATTTCAATTACCATTCTAAACAATTAACAATACATTACCAATTACCATACTAAACGAGGTCACAATGCATTATTAAACAATGAGTTAGGCTACAATGCTGTGTTTTCATTCTAAACGATGTTACAGAACATCGATCGTCAATTACCATTTTTAAGATTGATGTTCCCTTTTATGTAATCCCATGGAGATTGCATTTGAAAAAGACAAACATTAGAACTCAAATAATCTCGAATAATTGTTCCCGAAACTTCCAGTGATTGGTTTAATATGTTACACATGTATCTAGGCACTGCTACCCTTGTATTATGAATAAATACTTGATAAATATGTGAATTAGTCGATACACACATGACCTTGAGTATAACATAAGCTGACTATGGATCAAAACAAACGTTTTTCAAGTTTGATTTTATTATTCACGAATATCACTGTCTAGATAAAAGTGTAAACATATTAAACTGCAAGTTACATGTTAAAGTATTCCGGATTATTTCATTTCTAATTTGTTTTCTTTTGTTAATGCACTTTCAATGGGATTCCACTAAAGGGGACATACCCCTTAATGATGTTACAATGAATTGTGAAAGACCATAATAAGGACTGTTGGTCTGTCATTTTTGAAATAAAAAATCCAAAATCGATGGGACATGGTGCAGTGAATTTTTAAACCAAATACGTATTTTTGGCACGAGCAATGTCAACTATATAGCACATGATTTTTTTGTTCAAATGTGGCCAACCAATAGTCCTTAAACGGTAAGTTTATTATCATTCTAAACATTGTTTTACAATGCAATATTGACATTCAAACTGTGTCTATGTATCAGTTATAGAATGTCCAACGAGGTGTTACGAGCATATATCATGAAATATATCGAGGCGTAAGCGGAGATAATTTCATGTTATATGCATGTAACACCAAGTTGGATATTCTATAACTGTTTTATCGTTAGCGACGCCCCATTGTACGGTATCTGGTATAACGGCACACTTTTTGAAAAGTGTGTCGTTATACGATATATCAGTACACTTTCGTTTTCCTGTATTGAATATATCATACGACTTTGGACAATAGAAAGTACTCTCAGACATGCGATAATAAAGCCTAAGTGGCTTGAAAATTAACAAAATGTGTTGTTTCTGCCTTATCATCTGTACATAACGAACGACTAGGCAGTATATTCACAAGCTATTGTACCTTTGAGATCTCTTAAACTGTGGCCGGCTGGCATTTGACTTTCCTTGAATCTTCACCGGACACACATTTCCATGTGTGTGTGTGTTTTAGCAAATTCTAATTCTCGAAGGTACGTGTAAAAATCATATCAAATTCACACGCACTTACACCCGGTTGGGATAAGGTTTGGTATGGATGCATATTTGATATGATAATGTCTATCAAGAAATGAATATGTAAATGCTTCAAATGTCCTTGGGGAGCAAATCCTGTGTTTGTCACCAAGTCTACGGCTCCCTTTCAATAAATGTGTGTTAACTGGTTGGAATAGCCCAGTTTGAGATAGTTGCGGTGTTGACGATTCTTCTGTATCGTTCTGTTCACAATAGCTTATATTAAAAATTGGTGGATGAATAATACTGGGAAATGATTTCCTAATATCTCCAGTGTATACTTCTTCTTTGCAGCACGACGTCTCCAAGCCATGTTCCGTATGACGGGCATTTCCCGTGACATCATTTGACCTTTTATGCCTAAAAACAGAATGAGGTAGTTGAGATCGTGGCTCTATCTCAATAAAAGGTATCGTTATTTTTCTGTCTCTGTTTTGTACTTTTTTTTGATACAAATCCAGTTTGATGTTTTTGTTACACTTTTTACATTCTATGCATAATCTGAAGCTGTCGTTTTGACTTATAACGTCTGGAAACTGAGATATTGGCAGTTCTATCTTATACCAGAAGGTTTTTTTTCTGACTACCATACGCATTTTGGCGAGTTGTTTCACGCCGTTAGACACAAATAACTTTATTTTCCTGCTGCGGTTCTTTTTTCTACCATTTTTCCGATCTTTTCGATCTTTTCGATCTCTTCGTTTTGTTCTCTTTCCTTGACCATTTTCAGGAGATGTTTTTGTGTCCTTCTTATTTCTTTTCTTCTTAGACTTACGAATATGAACCCAGAGATTCATTCTCACCGGAATTATTTGTTTTACATCATGTAGAGTTTTTTTCCCGATTTTAAAGTTTAGACATCCATCCTTTTTTGTACCTGTAAATAGATTAAACACAAGCAATAAATACTCTGATGTCAAAGACAAAGATGTTGAATCACTTCATTAAACAAATACCCTTCAGTAAAGCACAAATAAAGAAAATTAGTATACCATAAATATAAAATATATTACAGTTAACATTCAAGGCACAAGTACACCAGATGTAGCGCCGTAGTGTAGCTGTTACCATGGCGATCTAGTTCGTTTTTACGCTGTTTTGTAATGTAATGTTTGTTCAGTGGTTTAGTGTTTTATACTGTCTTGCTGGATCTTACGCTAAAATGAATTGAATTGAATTGGATTTTATAGTCGCACCAACAGCTAAGGTCATATGGCGACTTTCCAGCTTCCACTGGTGGAGGAAGACCCAATGTGCCCCTCCGGGCAATTTTCGTGCACGGGCGGGCACCTGGGTAGAACCACCGACGTTCCGCAAGCCAGCTGGATCGTCGGTGGTTACGGTATCCACAAAATCGCCATATGCGACTGCACATTTAGTTAGCCAGCCTAACGCCGTGTAACATTACTCTAAGTACTTGCTTTGTGGCTTTCTATGCTTTTGTTTTTTTATATTATATATGTATCATCAGTTATGTGTTATACTCATATTGCCTTTTAATGCTGCATTGTTAGAGAATATAACCTGGCGGGGATATCTTTATTGATATCTATATCTTTATTGATATCTATATCTCTATTCAGTCTGTTTATTGGTTTGTGATGTCATATCTTGCATGTTTTCGCCTTAAAATGTGTAGTTGTTGTTTCTTTCCATGCGTGTTTTCTTATAGTAGACAAACTAATGGGCAAGGCTCGATCATATTTGTCAGTAGGACAAATCAACCGTATCGGCATATCGCAGCAGAACAGAACAAACAAGTCACATACCCCAAACCAAAGTCACACACATCCCAAACCAAAGTTACACACGCCTCAAAACAATGTCACACACACCTTAAACCAATGTCACAAACACCTCAAACCAATGTATCATACATACCAAACCAATGTCACACACACCTCAAACCAATGTCACACAAGTCTCAAACCAATGTTACATACACCTCATGCCAATGTAACACACGTCTCAAATCAATGTCACACATGCCTCAAACCAATGTCACACACACCTCAAACCAATGTCACACACGCACGCACGCACACACACACACACACACACACACACACACACACACACACACACACACCTCAAACCAAGGTCACACAAGTCTTAAACCAATGTCACACAAGCCTCAAACCAATGTAACACACGTCTCAAACCGATGTCACATACACCTCAAACCAATGTCACACATGCCTCAAACCAATGTCACATACACCTCAAACCAATTTAACACACATCACAAACCAAAGTTACACACGCCTCAAACCAATGTCACACATGTCTCAAACCAAAGTTACATATCCCAAGTTACACACGCCTCAAACCAATGACGCAGACTCCTCAAACCAATGTCACACACGACTCAATTCAATGGCACACACGTCTCAAACCAGTGTCACACACGCATCAACCAATGTCACACATGCCTCAAACCAAAGTTACACACGTCCCAAACCAAAGTTACACACGCCTCGAATATGTAATTGCTTCAACATGTCAAAAAGAAAAACATTATTTTGTAAAAAAAAACAAATATGCATAAAATTTGATTTCCTAAACAGTAAACAAATAACCTAGTACACTTTTAACTCTTTGCGCCAGACTGAACGTGAACGGAATGTCGGTCTCATAACATTCCAAAACTACTTTATTACCAGATATTGAAAGCCTTAACCTCCTATCATGACCTTGGGTGACACTTAACATCTACAACAAACCTCATTTTAGAAAACACATTCTTACATAATGTTAAATCAAAGTGGTGAACGCGTGTATCAAGAAATGGCATTAAACGCCTAAAAATATAAACATGAAATCACAAAATGAAAGGAAAAAAATTATCTGAACATAAAATGTTACAAGATGTTCGCCCGTCATCTAGACCATTTCCACAACAATTAAATGTTATAGGCTAAACGTAGACAGTCCATGACAAAAATGTAGCCCTTGTAAATCAGACAACAATCTTTATCAGCGATATGTTGAGTTACATCCCCTGTCCGATTTATACTCCCACCTTAATTTGTGTTACAGTATGCTTTGCTTTTTTTATATAGTGTTTGTATTTTTCAATTGTAATACAAAATATGTTTTGGATTGGAAAATATAATAAAAAAATCCTAATGTTTCGTTATATCGTTCATTGAAATAAGTCGGACGACGTGCAATTTACACTTCAAACCAAACAGTACTAGAAAACGAAAACAATTAAATTTGTCATCACATACTGCCGTAGGAAAACAGAAACGCAACTCGGGAATTTCCGCTATATAATTGATTTACTACACACATTTATATAATTGATTTACTACACACATTATTCCACGTATTAATACTCGAGAAATTCCAAGATGGTTTGTAAAACCAAAAGTTGCAGCTAGTTTGAGAAAGGACAAAATTGTGCTGTTTTAGACTTTTTAATCACAGGACACTTTGGAACACGGCATTCATAAATGTTGAGGTCCCCGCTTTGAAAATTTAAGCTATTTAATGCAAAAGTATTTCAAAAATCTTACATGCTAAGTTAGCCAAGCCCTGATTCTATCAATAACGAAACTTTGATCGGATAACATTAGGTGAGTTATGTATTCTTTTAGCTTTTTTTCCGAAAGGAAAGGTCTAATGTAGCTATGTAACAACAGCATATTATACATACCATATATAGCGGCCATTCCCGAGTTGCGTTTGCTTTTTTTGGTATCAATTAACATGTAATACTATTTTCTTTGGAGTTTTCTTCGGCAAAGCGTTCAATTTCAAAAGAATGAAAGCCACTTTTCGTGGCCGTTCCTAGATTACGAACACTCAACCAAAATGATTACGAACACTCAACCAAAATGATAACGAACACTCAACCAAAATGATTACGAACACTCAACCAAAATGATTACGAACCAAAATGATTACGAACACTCAACCAAAATTATAACGAACACTCAACCAAAATGATTACGAACACTCAACCAAAATGATTACGCGAACACTCAACCAAAATGATTACGAACACTCAACCAAAATGATAACGAACACTCGACCAAAATGATTACGAACACTCAACCAAAATATAACGAACACTCAACCAAAATGATTACGAACACTCAACCAAAATGATAACGAACACTCAACCAAAATGATAACGAACTCAACCAAAATGATAACGAACACTCAACCAAAATGATAACGAACACTCAACCAAAATGATAACGAACTCAACCAAAATGATAACGAACACTCAACCAAAATGAACACAAAAGCTACGACTGTGCCTTCAAAACTGGGTTATTGTCAATAGCATTGCGTCTACAGCAAAATAAACTTTGCTCTAATGCCAAAAATAGTTTTAGAATACTAATATATACTGATAGGGTGATCCTTTGCAAGCAACAACCTAGCTAATAAATAGCCGACTCGGTTGTATTGAGTATGTTCATGAGAGGTCTTAAGCGGTAATCCACTTCAAAACCACCTATATTGGGCTCGTTGGTCCCAAAAGACCAGTAAAAATAACACTACTGATTCGTAGCACGGGGATACATTTTCCAGCCGCCATACTGCACTAAACGAACGCTAGTGTGAATGGTAATATATACTGAGAAGGGTGATCCTTTGGAAGCAACAAACACAACCAAAAGATTAAAGTAGCAGACTCTGTTTTATTGAGTCTGTTCATGAGAGGTAATGTAAGAAGCAACACCTCTTATGCCTTCTTGCACCGGCTTAAGCGGTATTCTACTTCAAAGCCCACTAAATTCTTTGGTTTGGACCATTGTGATTTCGATGCTGACTTTTACACATCTCACACCAAAATTAATTTTCCCATTGGATCCCATTGCTAATGTTTTTGTTCGTAGCATAGAGATAAACAAAATTAGCATCATGCCTTTAGGCCTAAATTCTCCATTGATCCAATATCTTCATTTTCAAACACAGTGAACAAATATTTACGAGGTTGAACAATTGCCATAGAGATAAACAAAATTTGCATCATGC
Source organism: Cyrtodaria siliqua (assembly GCA_037043455.1). Taxonomy (NCBI): domain Eukaryota; kingdom Metazoa; phylum Mollusca; class Bivalvia; order Adapedonta; family Hiatellidae; genus Cyrtodaria; species Cyrtodaria siliqua. The sequence continues at coordinate 40,479 of JAWPHD010014245.1, read as the reverse complement.
CTTTAGGCTTAAATTCTCCATTGATCCAATATCTTCATTTTCAAACACAGTGAACGCATATTTACCAGGTTGAACATTTTTTAATTTCATGACACCTACCAACATTTAGCGTAATAATATGACAAAAATACAACCTCTTGGTAGTTTGATCCTTGCTGTATAACATGAGACAGAAATAACATATAGCTACAAATCGTCTATCAACATGAAAATTGCTTTGATCTCTTCCAGTAGATTTAGCACCTAGTAACGATAAATCATTGCATGCATTGGGAAGTTCTGTATAAAGTAGAAACCAGACCATCTTATCAGAGACAATCAGACATAGAGAGCAGAGACAGTCAAACCTATAGATCAGAGACAGATCAGGCATATCAGGTCATGGACAACCAAACCTACAGATCATAAAAAACCAACATGTACTTCAACAGAAACGAGGCAACGAAGCAAATCACCTATAAACGGACGGCGGGCCTGCATGCCTGACTATTTCACCCACTAGTGCATGTGTGGCAATGACATCGTAAAAGGAATTCTCACCTCATCGGTAATTAGCATTGAAGTTATAAATTATATAAATATTCATCACATCTTTGTATGTGTCATTGATGAAAGACAGAATGCATTTGTTCTATGGACCCGTATAATTTTTTTCACAATTCAATTTTGACGATAGTGAAGCATGACATTTCACCTCGCGTGAGTTAAAGGAGTCAATCTCCATTTAAGACTAGAAGTATTCCTAATGTTTTGCACTAAAACAACTATACTCAGCAAAAATAGAAACGTCCCTCTTTTAAGCTGTGATTTGCATAGGGTTGACTTTGTTACACTTTTTTACACCAATCTAGATACAATTTCATCATTTTATACTTATCACTCAATCATTCCAATCAATATTAATAATCATCAAAAACCAGAGTTAGTGTACATGTATTTTTATTATAAAGGGAGGTAATCTGAAAATATTCATTCTTGAAAGCTGTATGGCGCAAAAATGAGTAAAAAGATCAGAGTCTTTTCTCTGTTTTTGTGGTGATGATGTCATTCTCTGTTTATTTCAATATAACAAAACTGTGTTAATTCAAAGTTTAAACCACAAGACCCGGAAATGCTGTTTAACCAAACCAAGGGGAATAAGTTTGCCCAAAGTTTGATTCAAAGAAAATTGTGTTCATGACAGTGCTGGCCTTTGACAAAGGTATTGGCATATAAGATTAAATAAAATATAATGTTATTGTGTCTAAATATATGGGTAAAGTTGGGGACGTTTCTATTTTTGCTCAGTATATGTTTATGGTATTTTAGTAAAGTTGTTTATCTATTAAAACGTCTTCGAGCTTTGTTATGTAGATAAATGTTATTTTACCGACGGCCTCTCGCATAAAGGAATGTGAAACGAGCTGAAGGTCGCATTTAAATGATACTAATTTGTTTTACATGTTTAGCATCACACTATGGAATGACATCGTCAATTTTCAATGGTACTTAATGTTAATGTTTTATGTAATTTACACATGAGCGTAAGAACATATCTTGTCATTAGAACGCCACGTCATGACCTACAAATGTAATTAAAATAGTTATAGTGTCAAATCTGTCTGCATATTTATTTTATGGTTTTAATATACAGCGTACCAATGTTATGGTATATTTTAGATAGGGAAGGTAGTCGTATTTTGTTTAAAGGCAGACTATGTCTATAAAAATGTAAAGGGAAGTTTTTAGACGTTTTTTAATTTCAGATAATTTTATATAGGGAAGTTGTTTAAAGGCAGAGTAGGCTTATAAAAGCGTAAAACGAAGTATTTAGAGACATACATTTGGATTGGCGAGGTATTCGTATTTTGTTTAAAGGAAGACTATGCTTATGAAAACGTAAAGAAAAGTATTTAGAGGCTTATAAGTTTAGATTTTCGTATTTTGTTAAAAGGAAGACTATGCTTAGAAACGCGTTAAAATGAGTAGTCAGAGACTTATCATGTCGGATAGGGAATGTATCCGTATTTTGCTTAAAGGCACAATGTGCTTTAAAAACGTCAAATGAAGGTTTTAAACGGCTTATAACTTAGTAAATTGCGCAGTCTAATCAAAACGTTACAAACAATGTAAAGTAAATACTTGCAATGTCACATATACAAACTATAAACACTACGCCTATGCATACAACTGGTAGTATGCAGGATCAATTTCAGTTGTTATAGTAAAGGTATTGTGTTTGCCAAAATGGCTAAAGGAGTGGTATACCATTTTTAGAGAATTTGTTTGTTTGTTTGCTGTTTAACGTCATTTTCGGCATATTTTAGGCTATGTATGACGGTCGATTTTTTGTGGTGGAGGCAGATCACCAACGTATTCCTGGGTAGAACCAGTACTGCATACCTCGCGCCAGCCGTAGGAATCGACACTTTCTCACTTACAAATTGAGCTCCAAGTGGGATTCGAACCCGCAGCGGTGAGAGACGAAAAGGTTTACAACGCAACGTCGTTATCCCCTCGACCACAACTACAGGGTAACTTTAAAGCTAGTGAACGCATCGGAACATCAAGGTAATGCAAATGTGACGGTAACATTATTAACGTATTCTCGGCATAATGTCTAGATTATCTCATTTAAGGTTGAAACTGAAACTCTTGTGGCTTTTAAATTGGTCGTGCCACTGAAGCGTTCAAATCGTGTGTCTTTACGTGGTCCGAGTATTAACTTTCATACCACATCCAACCCCTTCTCCAAAAAGTGAAGCCGGGGTTGGCTGGGGTGTAAAATAAAAGCTTAATTTCTGCTTAAAAAGTTTGCATATTGTAAAATTAAAACATTTAATAGGTAATTTTAAACAGGTAATCGTATTTTTTCAGTAAAAAATACTTTTAAACGTGTTTTATTGTCGAAATATCCGTTATAAAATCCTGCTAATATAAGCCTTCCCATCGCTTTATGGAATTAAGGCAGGAACTCGTAATGTGTTTTGCTAAGATTAAGGCGTTATGACAAAGACACGACTAGAAAATTGCCGTTGGAAGATAAACTGATAGCAACTGACTTATCTTTGAACGCTTAAATACTTTTTGCTCTTAAAATCTACGTTCAAAAGTAAGTTAGAGTAGCCTATATTTCATTCACAATCAACAATCCCGGATTATAATCATTTCGAACTCGAGTCTTACTACTTAACAATCAAGATCAAGATCGCGGACTCGGTTCTTAAGAAACGTACAAGTATGTTGAACAATTCTGACACGTTTCTGAACAACTCTACAAGAGGGGAGGGTTGTATTCCAAAACGTTCTTTAGTGTGGATTAAAGTTCATTATAATGGATTGCATCATAGGTTATGGAATGGGCTAGGGTTAAGGTTAGGATTATTTGAAAGTAGAACTTTTAAACAAAATAAAACAAATAAAACAAACGGAAGAACTCGTCCCATCAGAGATGATTTGACCCTGACGGTAAAAAAAACAGTAATCCTTGCCAAAGCTACAAGTAATACGTATTATAGGCACTGCAGGCCCGGGCCTACAACTTTTCCCCAGACATGAACATTGTAAAAAATCTTAAAATGAATTGGGTGTGATGGGGCGGTAATTTTTTTATAAGTATTATTATTTATTTAAAAAAAAACAGTTTTTTGTAAAATATTCTGAAATGTTGACTTTTTGTAATAACATTACGTCAATAAAATCTTGAAATGTGTGCCCTGAAAAAAACGATATGTGAGTTCTGTTTATTCCAAAAAGGTCGCACTTAACTCTCCAGAATGCAATGTCTATTTATTTTATTTTTTAAATTTGGAGAGAATGCCGCCATACCTTCCCACTTGTGGTGTTCAATTGGTTGGGACTGCAACTTAAAATTCGCCAGCTACGCCCCCTGAATAGTATTGATAAACTAAGTACCCCTTTTAAAAAATGGTCCGATGTTTTTGTCTATTTCCTCGTATAAATCTCAAAGAATCTTATCGCGCAAAAATGTTATTATTATTATAATGTAACACCAACAGCCATTGAACGTTGCCAAGCCATTATCCTATTGCAAACAATGAAAGCAAGCAAAGTGTCAAATAAATTTCCAGATGCATTTGTTACAGTGCGGAAGTGTCATTGGTTAACCGCCGTGCTGAAATGTGCCTGCCATTACGTCATGTTGTCTTTTATGTCGGAAAGGGCAAGGACATGATAGACTTCTAGTGACTAATAAGAGCTTATCACAAATATTAGCTAAGCCTCTATCTTTAAACAGGTACAGGCGTATTTTTTTTCTGCTTATTTCTAACATCGCGTCGGTGTTCCTGCCTAGTGATTGGCTGTTACGAGAATCGCACAATCACTGACGTTTCCCACAGTCGTATGCTTTTGTATTTCTTGTCACTATGATTTAACAACACACTGAGGACTGATTTGACTGGATAAAATTTGCGTCTTGCAGCCGTACAATTTCATAGGTAAAACATGTTTGAGAAACTTCATTCTCTCTTATTGTAAAACGGTATACACAACAATAATAATTCGCTGCACGTTAAAGGTATTACATTCTTTAAATTCGTGTCGCACCTTAATATTGATATGTTTTATACAACTTGTGATGCAATAAAATGTTTAAATATTATAACTCTATTGCCATAAATCAGCTCAACTCTATCAAACGGTATCAAGTTATCAATAAGTGAACTATATTTATAGCGGAGAGTTACAACCACGGCCGAATAAACCCGAAACGGAAATTGGCGAGCATAATTGTGTGGTATACATTGGTTGCTGCTTTGTGTTGTTAGCTCAGTCGAGTAAACTATATATTCCAATGATCTCGTGCTAACGCCCTGGTCCGGCCAAAGGTGGTGAAAACAATGCCTCAACATGAACTCGATTCCAGGGCGTATGGTTTACCACGCTAGCGCTCTAACAACGGAGACATCGAGGACGAATTTATCACGATATATTCACTGTTTATTAACCGACCCCGCTTAAATAATGATAAATAAAAATCAGACCGCGTAGCAAAACGAGAAATCAATCAGTATTCCCGCCTTTCTACATAAAAGAAAATCCGACTATTGATAGATTTCAAGATTTCAAGATTTGTATTTGAAGTCTAGGCTCTCATTATGAGCATCAGACATAACAAAACATATTATAACATCAGTAACAACATGGTGATAATAACATAATGAAAAGCAAGGGAATGATAAGTGAGTTATTATATAGATATATATATATATATAATTAAGTTCTAAAGACTGACATTATCTTTTTACAGATTAATGATAATTTTAACGGGGTTAGTTTATCATTACTATTCTTCAGTTCAGAAAATTTAACAGGTTTGTGTGTTTAAAATAGTAAACTTCATGTATTTCTTTCTAACGCCACAATTATTGTAAAAGGTGCATTGAGTTTATCATTGTTATTACTAACATTTTGCAAGTCAATATTTCTAAACTCATTATCCCCATAATCAACATTTTCATTTAACTTACTAAAATGTTCATAAAATACTTCGCTAGAAATGTTACTAACAATCTTAGTTTTCTCACTAGAATATCTATTTAACATACTCGAATATACGGTGTCCTGTTAGGGCCATCTTACCATCGCATCTTACCATCGACCATCGATGGCCCTAACAGGACACCGTACCAATAAGATTTTGGGTCAGAATTTTTAAGGCTTTTTAATTTCTGCACAATCTTACTTAAATTTCTTATTTTATTTCCTTCTTATTCTTCCTACTATTTATAACCATATTATCTTGGTTAACCTTAAATCTATTCCTTCTAAAATATTTCTGCCAGACAAATAATATTTTCTTAAATTCCGACAATTATCATCAAACCATGGTTTATTAACTCTCTTTGGTTTGAGATTAGTATATATTTGCTTAATAAGGTCACAACCTTTGGCAGCACTTAATACAATGTTGCTGATTTTATCAGTCAAATTATTAACAACAATTATCTTATCCTTATCCCACGTAGGTTTATTCATAACAGATAATTCATCAACACTGCCATATGAGACCTCACTAACAAAGTTGTAATCACTGAACATTATACATAATTCTTAAAAAACAATTTACATCAGATAATAATGGGTCATCGTCAAAAATATCAAATGTTTAACTCTTGGGAAGTTTATATCCGATAACAAATCATAATCAGTAGTACTACCACTTATACATGTGTTTTTACCTATGTATGAGGGTACCGACCCCCTTTTCGTACGCCGGATTCCGACCCATATTAGCCAGTATTCCGTACGCCGGGTTGTGGTACGCCGTACGCCGACATCGCAGTTTTTCATACGCGTACGCCGTATTTTTCTCAAAAAATATTTTTTTCCATCCAAAAAATTTAAAAAATGCTAATTTATGTCTCAGATTGCTGGAAATGCCATTTCAGAGCACCTAGGTTTCAAAATTTTCCAGGGGGCATGGCCCCGGACCCCCCTAGAGAGCTCGGGCCCTGTGGGCGGCCTCGCATGGTTCAAATAGTATTCCAGATGCCAACCCTCTGTTAGGGAGTGTGTGTGTGTGTGTGGGGGGGGGGGGGTGGTACCCTCATGTATGCATCAGGGGGGGGGGGGGGGGGGGATGGTACCCTCATGTATGCATCAGCACCACATCTTCCATTATAACCAGCATCTTGAGCAAACAGAGGACGTCACTCGTCAATGTATTGATCCCAGTGTTATCAATAGTACCACATCACGTATTAATATAGCTATTAATTATACTGTCGACTAGCTATTAATTATACTGTCGACCACAAATGATGAATCATAAGAAACGTCTTTAGGGATGTGTTAATTAATAACGATAATTACCGGTCAATGAACTGAAGACCCCGACACCGTCGGAGATATTAGTAGTTAAATAAATATGAACTGCCTTTAGCCTCGTTTTTTTCTACACCAATGGCAATAACACTGTTTACTCTACCATAAATCTACACCAATGACAATAATTATGTTGACTTTACCATGAACCTAGCATCATTATTGACAGGGGCAAGAAGCAGCATGTGTTTAATCTTTGCAAACCCTTTGTCCAAAGAGTATTTGAACCCTAACTCATACATCCTTGATTCAAGAAGTATAATGTCGATAACAGATCTTTCGTAGTAAATTAAAAGTATATTAGTTTACATTGCTGTACTATTTTATAAACGTATATGATCATTTTTGTTTGTATGGTGTTTTACTTCATTTTCTACGGTGTCCTGTTAGGGCCATGTTACCATCGCATCTTACCATCGACCATCGGATCTTACCATCGACCATCACATCTTACCATCGACCATCGCATCTTACCATCACATCTTACCATCGCATCTTACCATCGACCATCGCATCTTACCATCGAGCATCGACCTAGGTCGATGGTCGATGGTAAGATGCGATGGTAACATGGCCCTAACAGGACACCGTAATTTTCAACACATGTAAGGTTATATATGATTTTTTGTGGTGGATAAAGACCACCCACTTTAACTGGGTAGAACTCTCCCGCCATTACAAGTCGAGCTCCCAGTGGGATTCGAACCAGCAGCGGTGAGAGGCGAGAAGGTGATCAAGAGGCGGCATTATGTTTTTGTTCTTCTTCTTAATAACAGTAACGGACTTAACAAGTTCGGGGATAGAGGTTTGGACGCCACTCTCCATCCCGATATTTGAAACAAGATAGTAATAAAATGATGGGCATAACCCGGAAACCGCGTATGTAGAATATAATATATACTAGACAAAATTCCTAAGCAGCCATCTAAGAATATGTTAATAATGTCACTTAAAGTCACGCTGGATTGGAGATACCACTGAACTGCAAAATAACGAGTTTAAATCGTCAGCTCTGATCGCATGAACACAGTTAAAATCTTTCAAGTCGGCGTGATTCATAACAATTATAAAACTGGTTACGCGAGGTGTTGGTGAGCAAAACCTAAGGACGTGTAAAGTAAAGTCTTCCAGTTGTGTGATGGCTAAAAACCCACTTCACTGATATCAAACCGAAGTTATATATGTCATGGCATGTCCTGTATAATTATACGTAAGTGCAAATGCCATTTAAATTCTTAACCAGCCTACGGCCTTAATAATAACATACTAACGGCCTCGTCATTTATTGAGAACAATGTCATTGGGTCATACTTTACCTACAATAGTACATACGATTCATTTGTTGATGAGAGACATGCTGTTCATAACGATAGCAATGATGTGCTGTAAGGAAAGAGAACAAAAAGTATTGCAGCAGCAGCCTCAAGACACCGAATGTTAAACATGGCATAAAGGGAACGACAAGAGGTCCAGAAGGCAACTTGACGCTCTGATCATATCACGACAAGGCCGAGGTTGTGCAAAGCTTGAACTGTTTTATATCGTGATATATGATACTGTTCTTATTGTGCGTGAGTAAGTGCGTGCGTGTATGCCTGTGTGTGTGTGTTTTCATTTTAGCTTTAATGGAGAAAGGGGTGACGCGTTGTCCGTCATCGCTCGTCCGTTCATCGTTCGTCTGTTAACGTTTGCCTCGTTAAGGTTGCGGTATTCTAAATATAGCTTGGCTTGGCCACGCCCGTTTCTGGAATGACCTGAGCCAGAAGTGAAAGGTCACAAATCAAAACATGCCAAATAAATGCTTCAACATAAATTTTCAAAATTGTTAATGAATTACCAAATGCATTTTTTTTCAATCATGACATTGTGAGATTATCCCATCTCAAAGACAGGCAAATCTTTACTGCGGTTATGCATGTAAACAAATATGGCGGCCCCTATGGAAAGTTCTGTAGAGAAGACATGCTGAATTTAAACTTTAGCACATTGGACTTGAACTTACCTTGAAAATAGGACACAACGTTTTGAATTTGTACTTGCTGTTTTATTTTTATTTTTATCGGAAAAGCTTGCATTGTGGCCTATGGGAAAGCAATTAGTGAATCCCCTTCATTTTTCATCCGATCTTTATCAAATTTGGACGGATTGTTGATATATTTGAAGTTCTGAAAAGTTCGACAACCAACTATATCATATAAGTAACGCCAGGATTATGGCCCTTTATTTAGTTAATAATTTCTATATTTGACCTGATTAAGACGATGGGAACCATACTTCTTCATCTGATCTTTACCAAACTCGGCCAAATTTTGACATCGATAAAAACTCGGACAATATAAAAAATATCAGCTATATCGGAGTAGTAACATCAGAGTTTAAGCCTTTGATTTATTAAAAATACGAAAACATGTTGCTTCGTAAGCATTTTAGCTCCTTCATTGTCATCTGATCTTGACCAATCAGGATGTTACTATAAATAGCTCGGACGTGTTCGGAAACTAGACATATCGTACTAGAAACAGCCGAATTATGGTTCTACTTGCTTCGTTATCGCTCTATTCCATTTTCCATCTGATCTTCAAAAACCTCGGCCAGACTGTCCTTTATAGTGAAAGCACGGACAATTTCAAAAAAAAACGCTAAATCGGATTAATAACACCAGAGTTATGGCCCTTTGTTTAAAATGTTATATTTGGTTTTGATAAACCTCTAGCTACTTTATTTTTCAAATGATAGTTACCACACTTGGTTAGCGTGTTTCTATCAATGAACGCTGGAACAAGTTCAATATCCAGCCAAAATTAAGCGGGAACAACAGCTGTGGCCCTCGACTGAATAAAAATTGCTAAATTTTGCAACACCTATGCATCATTGGGCTTAAGTTAATGTACGACTGTGGAACAGGTAATGTAAGAACGTCTAAAATTGTTGTACATTAACGTAAGCTTTTACAGACGATATAAAGCATGTTAGTTAAAGACCTTTTATATTTAGAAATATGTTAAATCGAAACAAAGATAGACCAATGTCAACACATTAGACAATCAATGTCAGATAGATTCTAAGAATAATTGCTTCTTGACAAATCGGTTGTAAATGTAAATGAGCCATAGATCGGTGAGAGATCCCAACTACAAATCGCGACACTAGACGTTTATCACCGTCAAGATGTCGGCATTTTGTCAGATATTGGCGTCTATGAAATTATATGATAGCCGCATTCTTAAGAAAAGTCTAACGCCTATAGCGTCGTATTTAGTGTAGCTCAATATAACATCCACACTGGTTAGGCAATTGAAATCATTGACCCTAGTTGTATATTAAGAGCATTTAAATCAGGGGCGGATGCAGGATGATTTGAGATTATGGGGTGGGGAGTGCGGGAGGGGCGGGGGATGGCGTGTGGGTGCGCGTTAAAAAAAAAAAAAGTTGACAACCAAAACAATTTTCATAACTTCACAGATATTAGAGCGGTGGGCGGCAACTTTTGAAGAACAGATTGAAAACCAAAATAGCAAGAAAAGATCAAAATGTTTCAGATTTAATGGGCGGGGTCCTAAATCCGGACCTGTAAATTACGTTTTTCCTATAATTGGGATACGCCTACCTTAATGGATTTAGGACCCCGCCCATTAAATCTGAAACGTTTTGATTTTTTCTTGCTATTTTGGTTTTCAAACTATTAAAAATAAAACTTCTATCGAAACAAAACTAGCCATATGTAGTGCGTGGTTATACTTATGTACTACGTTGTACTTTGTTTCGCAATTAAAATGTCAATTTGTTCTGTTGGTTTCATATATTATAATTGTATATGGTTGCGTCACGGACACATGACAGTGTGTTTTGTTGGTTTCCTATAATTAGTATGTACACAATGTTGTTTTTATAGCTGTAACAATGTTTACTCGTCTTTGGTTCACTATACTTAATCAGTTAGTACTTCGTTTTGGAAATCGGATCGTGTGTTCTACCCCAGCGAGGATGAATTTGGATCGACTTTATTACCGAAATTCTTAAAAAAAGAATTTCACACCTGACCAGTCCCTTAGATGGGACTTTAAAACCGTGCTCACTAAAATGCCAGTGCAATACAGCTAGGATAAATAGAAGCCTATACGCACACGTAATCGGCTAGGTCCTGTTTCGGTGACGTACGTGTTTCGGTGACTTTTTTGTGCATTTTATTTTTTATCGGAAGTCGTAATGACGTCATCAGTTTTGCGGTATTGTGTGTAAACATTGAAACGTCATTAAAAAATCACCGAAACTTCCGTCATCAGCGTGTGTATACAACTTCTGCATTCAAACATGGCAGATATTTCGGTAATACAGCATTGTTTGGAATGTGTTTTTACAATATACAAGGACTGAACTGATGTAAAGCAGGAAATATAATATTTATTTATTTAATACGACCTCTCGATATATTTAATCACCGACAGAGACTTCCGTCTATATTTAGGTGAGGGACTTCCTCGATATATGTATGTGTCCCTTTAACTTATTTTCTAAACTCACCTAGAACTTTAATAGTTTTTAGGACTTATCGTAAAGCTCCATTCATGATTTAGTCCTGTTTTAATATATTTAACTATTTTTTTAATCGAAACATTGTACCGGATCGGTTGTGCAAATACCGAAGCCATGGCCGTTATTTAAGATTGACACTTAAGTTTTCATTGATTATTACGTTTAAATTCGATATTTATTGCATGCAAATGTTAAAACATTACGTGGTCCCGCCTTAATTACATTAAGCTATGGGAAAGCGTATATTAGCAGGATTTTATAACGGATATATCGACAATAAAAACATATTTGAAAACATTTTGTACTGAAAAAAATGCGATTACCTGTTTAAAATTGCCTATTAAATGTTTTAATTTTACAATATGCAAACTTTTAAGCCTAAATTAAGATTTTATTTCATACCCCAGCCAACTCCGTTTTGGCTTCTTGGAGAAGGGGTTGGTTGGGGTATGAAAGTTAATACTCGGACCACGTAATGAGAGACTTAAAGGCCAACGGGGCCGGGTTTTATTGTAAACGTTCGTGTATATATATTATTTATTGAGTTACAGTGGGTTAGGAGGTATATAATCATCTGGGTTAAGATTTACCCTTTTAGTTGTATGGTACAAAACATTTTTAAATTATTGTCTATGAATTTTTTTACTTTTTTTTTGCCCTAATATTTACGTAATTTCATTGTACCACCTTTAATAAGTTAACTTATTTGATGATTACACATTTTGACTTGTGTCCTTAATATTTGTAATAACAGCAAATATTTATGCCTCAGTTTATTGTGACAGAGTATTAACTTTTCGTTTCAAAAACAAACTTATTCTGTTAGATAAGAATCATGTTTTCTTAGAGATGTTGCACTTAGTGTTCCATTTTACATGGAAAATACTACTGAAATATATACTCATTATATACTTGTACTCTTCTACAAAATTGCAAATATGTAACTGAAAATGACAACATTTATATAAAAGATAACGTGCTGAATTGTGTCTCATACAGCATAAAGAGTGTATATCTGTTAAATTGGATATATAATTATCTGTAGCTATGCGGAAATAATTTACTCAAAATGTATTGGGTTGAAACGTCGCTTTAACGACGTTTCAGTCATGACGCCGTCTATATGTACATGTAATAGTGAGCACTACGCTCAGCCACGCCGGAAAACCACGTTTTAAACACTTGACATGATACCCCACCCAGTCAAATTATGCTAACACCGAGCCAAACAGTCTTAGCACTACAATATGCTGAGCGTCAAACAAGGGCGCTACTAGTACAACTTTTAAAAAAGTATTTAGTATGGCCCGACCGGGGATTGGACCCACAACCTCTCGCATGCGCGGCAAACGCTCTATCACTATACCACCAGTTAGAATATAATGAATTGAATGTTCTTTAACGGCTCATGAACACAGTATAGGTTATTTAGAGCCGCCCCAGAGAGAGGGGAAGGATACATAGGAATCCGGGAACCGTTCCCTACTCTTCTTATCGAATAGATTCCTATGGTTCTTTAACGTACTCGGAGGATAGACCGATACACGAGACCGCCCGGTTTACGTGGCCATCCGACGGACGAGGCTAAGGGAAAGTGTCTTGCCCAAGAACACACCGACGAAACTCAGTGGCACCACGGATGATTCAACCCGGAGCCTCCGGTTACAAATCCGCCGCGCTACCGACTGCGCCACGCCACCACCACTTAGACGTGCGGCAATATCACAAGAACGAGCGTAGCTAAGCCTACCGAATGATTTATCACTAATATTAATAAAAACCGAATGATCTATCACTAGATAATATTAATAAAAATCCAATGTTATTGTCTAAACATTGCATTATTTTTAATTAATTAATACTTTTTTTAAATTGGAGTGGTTATTTAGCTTACGGATATTTCAAAAACGGTGGCTTGTACATGTATCTGATACTCATATATGATTTGTGTCGATGTATCCTTGGGCAAGTCTCTTTCCCTCAGCCTCGTCCGTCGGATAAGGCCATAAACCTGGCTTGCCCTTGAATATATCCTTAGTAAGAGTAGGGCAAGTTCCGGTATTCATATTATACATATCCTTCCCCCTCTCTCTAAGGGGCGTCTCTAAAATACCTATAATGTGTTAATGAGCAAATTTATTCCATAGCAACTAAATCCATTGGAATCGCTAGTTAATACAATTCCTAAAAACTAAAGTATGAAGCAAAAGGTGATGAAGATGATAATGATGATGACGATGATGATGATGATGATGACGACGACGACGACGATGGCAACGATGATGAGGATGATGGCGACGATGACAACGAAGATGATGATGATGACGATGATGAGGATGATGGCGACGATGACAACGAAGATGATGATGATGATGATGATGATGACGATGACCACGACGATGACCACGACGATGATGATATCGATGATGATGATGATAATGACGACGACGACGACGACGACGACGATGAATATGACGATGACGACGACGACGATGATGACGACGACGACGACGACGATGATGATGATGACGACGACGACGACGATGAAGATGACGACGACGACGATGATGATGATGATGACGACGACGACGACGATGATGATGATGACGACGAAGACGACGATGACGACGACGATGATGATAACGATGATGATGATGATGATGATGATGATGACGACGACGACGACGATGACAACGACGACGATGTCGATGATGATGACGACGATTATATGAAGATAAGGAGGGGTAGGAGGAGGAGAATGAGAGGATATCAGTATTCAGATTGATGATGATAAAAATGATGCAAAACATATCGGTACTTACTTGCAGGTTGTCCGATGCACACTATCCGTTTGGGTTTAGCTACTGTCGGTTTTGGATTTGGTTGTTCTACTTTCACAGAACTCCTATGATCGGTCTGTCTGTCCATTATGTCGCGACTATTGCTAATATCATATTGGCCCCTAAAACTAGGATTTGGAATGGTTGCACCGTTGTTTTCTAAATTCTTTATTATCTCGTTCTTAATTTTTTCCACCTGTCTCTCCTTCTCAATCCTTCTTTGTATTTGTGCACTTCTCTGTATTTGTTTATCGTCTTGTGCACTGCCTATCGCGGACATGTTTAGTATACACAATGTCACTAATAGTACGTGTTTGCCCGACATTCCTGACAATGCCTGTAGTTAATCGTCACCTTGAATTGAAGCCTGTATGAACGAAAGGTACACGCTTTAACGATGTTCTTTAGCAAACAGCTTAGATAAATAAATAAAGTCGAATCGCTGTGAAGATTATTTTTTAAAAATGTAAATTCACTGCTTTCAGATCGTATTCTTATGTAATTGCTACTTAAATGCAATCTTGATTTTATTTAGATAAGTCTTATAAAATCATTGAACAATTATTGACTCCCAGATAATAAAAAGCGCGCGAATTCACTTTTTTTTTATTACAAAGATGCCGCAGTCTCGTTTCCACCTGAACACTGGATGACTTAACAATAGTTAATATTAAAAACAGTACGTGTTTTGTCTGTAACTGTTCTCCCTTAAAAAGCGCACCCTCGTATGAAAGTCCAATATCACGCTGCGATCAACTGGTCAATGTCCAACATTGAAGTTTTACTCTTTTTTTTTTTTAACTTTTTTTTTATTATCCAGAATGGTTTTCCAGCGTAAAACGTCCTAATCTAAAAGTGTCCAATATTCTGAAGCAGATGACCAATGTCCGAAAATAAGATGACCACTTCTCAGGCTTTAATGATCGCTTTATCCATAAACTTGTTATCGAAGTAGTAAGTCCCGGTCCGGTCGCCTCCAATTCCTCGCCGCAAATGGTCAATATTGCCTACAACAGAATATTAAAACATTAAATGATTATATCGAGAGAGCAACAGTCCGATACGTCCATCAAGTCGTTTGTGTATCTACTGGTTGTTAATATAGATTTATTCATACAAACAATATTTATATATAATCAAATGAGGAGGCACTACTGCCTTTTCAATACTTGGAAAAAAAACACTATAGCGTACTAACACTCCTGCTGTTTTAATGTGTGCCCATATTTAACTGTAATACGCAATTATTTCCAAAAACACATTAATACGTGTCTGATTTCACTAACGGTGGAAACGAATACCATTCACAAAGAGCACTCTCTAAAATACTAGGCGCGTGAAACCGATTGACCAATGAGAATTGTCTTGGTCGCGTGCGCTATCTCCCACGCGTGAGTTTTTTTTCATTCACAAAAACGTGTTTAATTGATATGCAGAGACGTCCTCGCAAGGTAATAAAGCACATGAATGCGCACAATAGTCCAATAAATCATGATAGTATCTTATAGTATCAGATATATACCAATATCGAATGTATCCAGTTCCATTATCACATATTAACGTCTACAGTAAAAGGTCATGGGAGACACAGAATACAAATACGTTTTAACACGGATGCCGGTATGCAAATAACCCCAATTAAAAGGTTATCGAATGATTAAATGCCAGGAGTTAATGATATAGATCAAAACACACACAGGGACGGGCAACATATCAAAGCAAATCAACGTTAAGCAAAATATATTAAGTTAATGATCACCGAACCAGTGTCCTAACTTTGCGTGATCGCAATACACCGCGCTCAGCAGATAGAACGTGTCCTCGTCGCATTGTGTTAATGAGGCATCTATCGTTTGCAAAACAATTTAGAATGAAAAAAATACCAACCAATCAATGTGTTTACTCGATAAGGAAACGAACAATAACAATGAATGAATATTTCCCACAATATTTTTATTCATTTTAATCAATGAATAACTGAGTTTACATATTTAGAAGGATTTTCAAGTGGCTATATCAACTTCAGCATGACTGTATACACTTCACGCTTCCCTGCAAGATATTCAGTAAATATCCAACGTTAGATTGACACATTCGTAATATAAAAATGTCACTTATGATTAATAAACTGTTCAAGTGAAATAAGTTTCATAAAATAACACAGTGTTGTGGTTTTAGAGAAAGCATAGGCTGAACAAAGATATATTTTTTCTCGTTTAAGATACTTACCGCAGGTAATTAATATATTGTAATAGATAATAAAACAATATGTATTTAACAGCATATGTCATGTTTATCACAGTGTTATCCTCCGTAGTGTCATACTAATTGTATTAGTGTTTATGAATCATAGTCATCAGCTATTTGTGAGTCTGCTTAAGTGCAATTTGTCATATTATGTTATTGTTGTAAATGAAATTTATTTTCATAATTATAGTCTCTTATAATTCTTTTAGCATAGTTAAAATCATATTTAATGTTTTATTGTATATTATAATACTGTACTATGATGAGACTTTAATAAACTATAATACCTAGTCTGTCTCTGGTATTTAGCGTTTACCCATTTTTTGTAATCAATCAGTTGCCTCAGATTTTCAGATACTTGCAACACTTATTCATGAAGATTTTACTATGAGCGTTCTTCGTGATTAATGTAGTGGCCTATATAGAGACTATCGATACACCTGTGGTAAACACTAAGTCGGATAAAGGCTATGAAGAGAAATATTTACCATGATTAAGAAACCACGATTTGTCTCTATGTTCCCTCCCTTTATGTGTCTTAATGGTGAATTTTTATATTCATAGGTTTACCACCACCAATTACATGTAAACCTCCGAGGTGTAGTCGAATGTAGTTCCTATAATAAAAAGTAATCCCTCCTTTTTCGATGGAAATGGGCATTATAAGTAGGGGAAAACTGCCCATTTCTATTCGATTTTGTGGTTGTATGTATAAGAAGCGTATTAATAGGTTTTACTGGATCACTGATGAACATTTTCGAAATTTCGACTCTATGCTTACACTTTGTGAGCAAGGAAAACAGTCGATCAATAAAAACAGCTGTACCCTTGACCTGTTTAGTAAACAAACAAGAACGTTCTTACATGTCTTGTGACCCCACGTTTTCTGGAGATTTTTCAAGTGGAAAAATAGTTTTCTATATGAACATTACACTGCTGCATTATCCATACTTGAGTTGAATTTGCAGCAAATCATTAATATGTGACACTTTAACATTGGTGTCTATGGGGAAAATAATTAGTGTTTTCATACCTTCTTCATAGCCTTTGTCCTAAACATAGACTCAAAATCAACGATACAGAATAATTAATCATATCGTTTCTTTTTATGTCAAAATGTCAAAATGTCAGATCCAATTCCATATAGTAATCCCGATTTTTGCTTTTCGACATCAATAGCGTTTTAATTAATTGGTTTAACAAGCGCGTAGTAGTAAAGCTTCGATAAGACTTTTATCTCCGTTCTATAAATGTCACGAAAATGTCGCTAAACAAGAACACTTGCATGTCCACCTACATATCAAATAAGCGAAAAGATAAAATAATGCCTCCACTCTAATGTAAATTAACCCGAGTGCATATAAATTGAAGATGGATTAGTTAGCAGTATTACAGCTCTAATAATGCTAAAAAGTCATCTATACTACTGGAAAATAAAGCGTTTACTTCACTACGACGTGAGCATCGTCGAACAATTGGTATCAGCATGCGTCGTTGACATTTATGCGAGATTTCATTCGTCAACACAATATTATTTCGGACTCAAGTTTAGTCAGTTATCCTGTCAATCAAAATGTAATGCTGCTTTGGGCAGAGTTCTTTCAATGTCGAATGATGAACATTGACAATTACGTTTATTCATGAAGATTTTACTACCAGCGATCTTCATGGTTTAGAGTGTGTCCTATATAGATACTATCGATAAAATCTATCGTAAACACTAAGCCGGATAGAGTCTATGAAGAGAAAGCTTCACCATTAAGAAATCGAAAGACAGGAAGCGTAGTGACCGACAGCGGTTTCTTAGTGGTGAAGATTTCTCTTCATAAACTCTATACGGCTTAGTGTTTACGATAGGTTTTATCGATAGTCTCTATATAGGTCACACTCTAAACCATGAAGAGCGCTGGTAGTAAAATCTTCATGAATACATGGTGCAAGTAAATGAAATTCTGAGCAATCTGATTGGTTTAAAAAGTAAAGTAAACACTAATATAGGTTTTATCGATTGTCTCTATTTAGGTCACACTCTTAACCGTGAAGACTGTTTGTAGTAAACTATTCACGAATAAATGGTGCAAGTATTTGAAAATCTGAAGCAAACGATTGGCTGAAAAAGTAGGGTAAACACGGACATATGAAGAACGCTGGTTGTAAATTCTTCATGAACAAATTTAGCCAGTATTTGAAATCCTGAGCCATCTGATTGGTTCATTGGCGCACACGTGGGGTGGAGTAAAGAATGATACATTGGAGGGTGACTTAAACTTCTAGGGATGTCTATGTTCGATTGGTTTACATTGAATTGATTACTTGAGATCTTTAATCCTGTATAGCTAGTTCTCTGTTCTTTTCGCTGTAGGTACTCATTTGCTTAAAGCGGTATGCTTCCAGAAATCTTGAATACATTTTTCAAAATAATAAGTTATGCATGACACATAAGATACACTGAACGCAAACCACCCCACCCCACCCCATCCCACCACAACCCACTCACACCCATTTCCGACATATAAGTGCATTATCGTTATAATTTAATAAGTCCGAAAAAAATATACACACATATCTTTGTTTTGTAATTAAAGATATTTTCATCGTGTTCAACTTCTTGGAGAAACGCTGTTTGCCCACATGTACGAAACACATGATATAAATAATAGCGACTCAAAGTGAAAAGATTACTAAAGATAGCTATATTGTATATAGTATATTCTAAAATATCGGGTGGAGGCGGTATAGATACATACGGTAAAGAATAGTATACATCACGGGATTCCGTGGAGATCGGTGTTTTAAAAAGATAAATGTGAGACAATTTATCCATCAAACGGTAAATGTACAATCAATAAATGTACAAATCAATAAATGTACAATCGAGCGCTTTCGGCTTTTATCGCCTTCTTCAGGATACATACATAAAGTTACAAAAAACAAACACATACATTTCGGGAAAAAGTGTTGAAAAGAAAAATCATAAACCAATTAATACTATAAATGTTCGCTTTATGATCCCATGCCAGTATTGGTATAATACAGTTGTAAGGTGGTAACAGTGTATATACTGAAAGGAAAAAGAAACGCAGGGTGCGTATTTCCGCTATATATTGTATGTTTAATATGCTACTGCTAATCGAATGATACAGGGCGACATTAGGCCTGTCCTTTTAGAAAGAAGGTTTAAACAGCACTGGACACACTAATGGTTACCCCTTTAAAGTTTCATTATCGTCAGAATGCGCATTTGGCTCAAGCAGGTGAGCAAACTTAGGCTTTAAATGTTGCAATGACAACATTAAATACAGTTCTGAACTGGCTCAATTTTTCAAAGAGGAACTTCAGCATTTATGAATTTCTTGTTACAACGTGTACCGTGATTAAAACGTCTACAACATCACAGTTGTGTCCCTTTCTGTAACTAACTGCACTTTTTTTTTTACAAAACATCTTGGGATTTCCTTGGAATATATATGGAATTAAGTGTGCAGTATATGCAATATATAGCGGCAATACGCACCCTGCGTTTCTTTTTCCTTTCAGTATATATATGACACAAACGTTGCTATACGTTTGTTTTTTTCATATAAAAACTAATACCGAAGACGTGTTACACACAGGCGTGAACATATTTGTCTGGGAGTGTACTTGTCTTGCGATCAAAGCGGTCAAAGAGCCAGACTGCAGTCTGAACCCATTGACCGTTTGAACGCGCGGCTACACCCGATACAAATATATTCACGCTACACTCTAGCGACACTAGCGTGAACATATTAGATATATATATTGACGTTCACCGAGAATTCGAGAAATATATAACAAGAACAATAAAAACGCATTGATAAAAACACGGTGAATACAATTCATAACTCTATAGTTAATATTAATTAATAAAAACGAAGTTCGAAAAACGCACGTTGGTGTTGGACAGTGAAAAGTGTATGTGTGAATTATACATTATTCTAAACGTATAATGTTCATTCTATTTACTGATTTTTTGAGACAAGGCCGTTTTAAATGATATAATCATTAAATTAAATTGTTTAGGTAAACTAATTTCGGTAGCTCCCCTTAATATCTTAAGTAGGATAAACAAAGTGTTTTGATTGGTCACTGCTAATCTGTACTGTCATGAAAAAAACCAACGTGTAACGTTATATATTACAGTTCTTTAAATTAAACATCAGCAGAGATGAAGCACAAAAGAATCAATTATTGTATTTGTACAGGGGGGCGGATTATGTATGCATATTTGTTTATTTTGAAAATAAAACATAATTCTGGTTTACATTTAGTTATTCCCTTAATGTAGATACATATATTTTTCTCTTAATAGGCCAACACGATTTATCATATTATACCTATTACACCGTTCCGTGGGAGCCCGACTTGTCAAGAGAGATGAAGTGTCGAGTCTTACGGATGACGGGAGGTACACAGTACTGATTCTACCCAGCAATAATGGGGTGGGCTGCCTCAACCAAAACACGGCGGTACGCATCATTTAAACAAACACTCCGCCTCTCCCAAAAGAACACTGTGCTATGTGCATTTTTCGAATGCGCATTCTATCTTATTCACCCAAGGGGGCGGGCGACATTGTATTTGGTATTACATCGAAACAGTGACTGAGGTGCTAAACAGCGCACTAAACGTTATTTCTTTTCCATAGTTAATCGATGACATACTGAGCAACCAAGGATTTCTTGAAGCATAATGGCAATACTATTGTTTTTACCATAAAGCCTGCATCATTACTGAAACAACTTTTTTGTGTTCTATACATGTTTTGGATATGATATATTCATTGCATGAACTCTGCTCAAAGAGTACTTGAACTTAGACATGTGCATTCTAGACAAAAGAAGCATCACGTGACCACTTTCGATGAAATTTATGTGAAATAAACACTTCTATTTTCTGTAGTGTAGTACCACCACGAAACCACACTATTAAAGCTGAGATGATACAGATATTGTGTTGAGTAATTCTGTTTAATAATACCATTAAATTTGCATTAAATCACCTGATCTGACAAGACATTAATTGAAATAACCCAATTTAAAGTGGAAAAAAACTGAAGAAAAGGTATGCGAACGTTTAAGCAATTTTTGACATCTGTTTTGTAAGGCAAACACTACTATATAAATAAACCCAAACTATAAATAAACCATTTGACCCTGCACGCTATCCCTGCTATGCATGCATCAGCAGGGAGACAGCACAATAGGTTCATCCGTCTAAATCAGTTTACATCAGTTTTTATGACATTTTATTGAAATTATTTATTTCGGTTTGCAAACTGTATTATATTCGATTAGTTTGCGGTGTTAAACAATACTTTTTATTGATTTGATTGCATGATTCCTGAACTTTTAGTCTAGAGCATCTGTGACGCTTGCTTGTTTCCAATACAAACGTCTAGACAAGACCTCCTGAACAAAGTTTAATTTTTGCCGAAACACTGGTTTCTTATTGGCTGAGACAGGAACACCTGCTATCCAAGATATACAGAAAGGCAGAAAGACAATACATTTATATATAAACAAAGAGGGAAACTTTAACAGTATGTCGACGAACTAAATGCGGATGGTAAGAAATACTTTAATAAAAAAAATAATTACGGTCACGTGGTTCCAGTTTCAAATTTGTTTCTGCACAACTTGTCAAGACGTTTGTATTTACAATCAAGCGTCAGAGATGATCAAGACTACTTTACTTCTGCGCTTTAATGACGAATAGACACATGATATTGTTCAAACGACTAAAAGTATAAATGATGGGTATGGGGTCCTCACCCAGAACATTTAATGGTGTATTACAAATAGTACTTTTTCAGCAATGTACAGAGTAATATTTGGTCACTTCCTTCCCCACATCAACTTAAATGGTCACATTATGTTCTTTTGTTTGGGGCGCTTGTTTCAGCAAAAAGTTTTTTTGGTATTTTAAGTTAAAATTAATACACTACCTAAATAAGTTGTATATCAGTGAAACAGACATTTTTAGTGGTAAATAAAAACACCTTACTTTTCAAAATCGGTTGAGAAATAAAAATTTCATGCGCGATAGTTGTTTTTGATGGGGCAATTCTGCTGCATGAAAAATTTCAAAAATATGTTTTTTTTAGAAATGTTATCCAAGAATGGTTTTTAATTGTTGGATATCAGTAAGTTAAGACACCCTGAAAGTTTTATAGCAAAATATGAAGGATTACTGAAGTTATTTGAGATTTCGTAATTTTCTGCTGTCCCAACAAGGAATTTACATAGGAAAAGCCCCATCAAAAAAATCGTTTTGGCTGTAAAATATGTATTTCTCAACCAATTTTTAAAAGTATAGTAGTTTTATCTACCACTAAAAATGCCAGTTCTAATGATATATAACTGATGTACGTATTATTTAAATTGCTCAAGTTACTTCAGAAAAACTTTTGGCTGAAACAAGCGCCCCAAACAATAGAGAGTATATCTGTTGTCTAATATATGTGTATTGTTTCGATACTGAAATTCAGTTAATGATTGTTAGAGTGGGAATCACGTTTTTAAATTATGCCACATCGCATACCAGTTTTTATAGCAATTCGACATTACGTATCAGTTTTAAAGCAATACGACATTGCATATCAGTTTTCTTAGCAATACAACAGTGCATGTATCAATTTCATAGAAAGTACATATTGCATATCAGTTTTCTTAGAAACTCGACTTTGCACATCAGTTATCTTAACAATTCGACATTGCATATCAGTTTTCATAAAAATTCGACATTGCATATCAGTTTCCACAGCAATTCGACATTGCATATATCAATTTACTAGACAGTCCATTATCCATATCAGTTTTCTTAGCAATTGGACATTGCATATCAGTTTTCTTAGCAATTCGACATTGCATATCACTTTTCTTAGAAATTCGATATTGCATTATATCAATTTTATAGAAAGTCCATATTGCATATAAGCAATTCGACATTGCATATCACTTTTCATTGCAATTAGACATTATATATCAGTTTTCTTAGCAATTCAACATTGCAAATTCGTTTTCTTTTTTCCTGGTTATAACATTTTCCTAATTAATCCACACTTCATAGCAGTTTCTTAGTTTTTCAACAATACACAACATTTCCCTATTTTTCTACAATACATAGCAAGTTCCTAGTTACTCCATACACTCTGTATAACAGTTTTCCAAGTTATTTCACATTGCATAACAGTTTCTTAGTTATTCCACATATAATAGCAGTTTCCTAATTATTCCGAAATGCATAACAGTTCCATAATTATTCCACACTGAGTAGCAGTTTCCTAGTTATTCCATACTGCATAGTAGTTTCCTATTTATTCCACACTGCATAGTAGTTTCCTAGTTATTCCACACTGCATAGCAGTTTCCTAGTTATTCCACACTGTATAACAGTTTCCTAGTTATTACACAAAGCATATCAGTTTCCTAGTTATTCCACACTTCATAGGAGTGTCCTAGTTATTCCGCACTGCATAGTAGTTTCCTAGTTATTCAACACTGCAAAGCAGTTTCCTAGTTATTCCACACTGTATAGTAGTTGCATAGTTATTCCACACTGCACAGCAGTTTCCTTGTTATTCCACACTGTATAGTAGTTGCATAGTTATTCCACACTGCATAGCAGTTTCCTAGTTATTCCACACTGCATAGCAGTTTCCTAGTTATTCCACACTGCATAGCAGTTTCATAGTTATTCCGCACTGCATTGCAGTTTCCTAGTTATTCCAAAAAGCATGGCAGTTTCATAGTTATTCCACAAAGCATAGCAGTTTAATAATTATTCCACAATTAATGGCAGTTTCCTAATTATTCCGAAATGCAGTTCCGAAAAACAGTTCCATAATTATTCTACACTCCAAACTGCGTAGCAATTTCCTAGTTATTCCATACTGCATAGTAGTTTCCTATTTATTCCACACTGCATAGTAGTTTCCTAGTTATTCCACACTGCATAGTAGTTTCCTAGTTATTCCACACTGCACAGCAGTTTCCTAGTTATTCCACACTGTATAACAGTTTCCTAGTTATACCACAAGGCATAGCCGTTTCCTAGTTATTCCACACTGCATAGCAGTTTCCTAGTTATTCCGCACTGCATAGCAGTTTCCTAGTTATTCCGCACTGCATAGTAGTTTCCTAGTTATTCCAAACAGCATATCAGTTTCCTAGTTATTCCACACTGCATAGTAGTTGCATAGTTATTCCAAACTGCATAGCAGTTTCCTAGTTATTCCACACTGCATAGAAGTTTCCTAGTTATTCCACACTGTATAGTAGTTGCATAGTTATTCCACACTGAATAGCAGTTTCCTAGATATTCCACACTGCATAGCAGTTTTCTAGTTATTCCGCACTGCATAGCAGTTTCCTAGTTAGTCCACAAAGCATAGCAGTTTCCTAGTTATTCCACAAAGCATAGCAGTTTCCTAGTTATTCCACACTGCATAGCAGTTTCCTAGTTATTTCACACTGTGAAGCAGTTTCCTAGTTATTCCGCACTGCATAGCAGTTTCCTAATTATTCCGCACTGCATTGCAGTTTCCTAGTTATTCCAAAAAGCATACAGTTTCCTAGTTATTCCACAAAGCATAGCAGTTTAATAATTATTCCACACTTCATAGCAGTTTCCTAGTTATTCCATACTGCGTAGCAGTTTCCTAATTATTCCGAAATGCATAACAGTTCCATAATTATTCCACACTCCAAACTGCGTAGCAATTTCCTAGTTATTCCATACTGCATAGTAGTTTCCTATTTATTCCACACTGCATAGTAGTTTCCTAGTTATTCCACACTGCATAGTAGTTTCCTAGTTATTCCACACTGCACAGCAGTTTCCTAGTTATTCCACACTGTATAACAGTTTCCTAGTTATTCCACAAGGCATAGCCGTTTCCTAGTTATTCCACACTGCATAGCAGTTTCCTAGTTATTCCGCACTGCATAGCAGTTTCCTAGTTATTCCGCACTGCATAGCAGTTTCCTAGTTATTCCGCACTGCATAGTAGTTTCCTAGTTATTCCAAACAGCATATCAGTTTCCTAGTTATTCCACACTGCATAGTAGTTGCATAGTTATTCCACACTACATAGCAGTTTCCTAGTTATTCCACACTGCATAGAAGTTTCCTAGTTATTCCACACTGTATAGAAGTTGCATAGTTATTCCACACTGAATAGCAGTTTCCTAGGTATTCCACACTGCATAGCAGTTTTCTAGTTATTCCGCACTGCATAGCAGTTTCCTAGTTAGTCCACAAAGCATAGCAGTTTACTAGTTATTCCACAAAGCATAGCAGTTTCCTAGTTATTCCGCACTGCATAGCAGTTTCCTAATTATTCCACACTGCATAGCAGCTTCCTAGTTATTCCACACTGCATAGCAGTTTCCTAGTTATTCCACACTGCATTGCAGTTTCCTAGTTATTCCACACTGCATAGCAGTTTCCTAGTTATTCCACACTGCATAGAAGTTGCTTAGTGATTCCAAACCGCTTAGCAGTTTCTTAGTTATTCCACACTGCTTAGCAGTTTCCTAGTTATTCCGCACTGCATAGCAGTTTCCTAGTTATGCCATACTGTATAGCAGTTTTCTAGTTATTCCGCACTGCATAGCAGTTTCCTAGTTATTCCACACTGCATAGCAGCTTCTTAGTTATTCCAAACTGCATAGCAGTTTACTAGTTATTCTACACTGTATAGCAGTTTCCTAGTTATTCCATACTGCATAGCAGTTTCCTATTTATTACACACTGCATAGCAGATTCCTAGTTATTCCACACTACATAGCAGTTTCCTAGTTATTCCACACTACATTGCAGTTTCCTAGTTATTCCACAAAGCATAGCAGTTTCCTATTTCTTCCATACTGCATAGCAGTTTCCTAGTTATTCCACACTGCTTAGCAGTTTCCTAGTTATTCCATACTGCGTAGCAGTTTCCTAGTTATTTCGCATTGCATAGCAGTTTCCTAATTATTCCACACTGCATAGCACTTTCCATACTGCTTAGCAGTTTCCTAGTTATTCCACACTGCATAGCAGTTTCCTAGTTATTCCACACTACTTAGCAGTTTCCTAGTTATTCCATACTGCTTAGCATTTTCCTAGTTATTCCGCACTGCATAGCAGTTTCCTAGTTATTCCATACTGCTAAGCAGTTTCCTAGTTATTCCATACTGCGTAGCAGTTTCCTAGTTATTCCGCAATGCGTAACAGTTTTCTAGTTATTACATACTCTTAGCAGTTTACTTGTTATTCCACACTGCATAGCAGTTTCCTAGTTATTCCACACTGCATAGCAGTTTCCTATTTATTCCGCAATGTGTAACAGTTTCCTATTTATTCCATACTGCATAGTAGTTTCCTAGTTATTCCACAAAGCAAAGCAGTTTCCTAGTTATTCCACACTGCATAGCACTTTAATAGTTATTCCGCACTGCATAGCAGTTTCCTAGTTATTCCACAAAGCATAGCAGTTTCCTAGTTATTCCACAAAACATAGCAGTTTCCTAGTAATTCCACACTGTATAGCAAGTTTCCTAGTTATTCGACACTGCATAGCAGTTTCCTAGTTATTCCACACTGCATTGCAGTTTCCTAGTTATTCCGCACTGCACAGCAGTTTCCTTGTTGTTGCACACTGCATATCAGTTTCCTAGTTATTCCATACTGCTTAGCAGTTTCCTAGTTATTCCATACTGCTTAGCAGTTTCCTAGTTATTCCACAATGCATAGCAGTTTCCTAGTTATTCCGCACTGCACGGCAGTTTCCTAGTTATTCCGCACTGCATTGCAGTTTCCTAGTTATTCCACACTGCATAGCAGTTTCCTAGTTATTCCACACTGCATAGAAGTTTTCTAGTTATTCCATACTGCTTAGCAGTTTCCTAGTTATTCAACACCGCATAGCAATTTCCTATTTATTCCACACTGCATAGCAGTTTCCTAGTTATTCCACACTGCATAGCAGTTTCCTAGTTATTCCACACTGCATAGCAGTTTCCTATTTATTCCATACTGCATAGCAGTTTCCTAGTTATTACACACTGCATAGCAGCTTCCTAGTTATTCCACACTACATAGTAGTTTCCTAGTTATTCCACACTACATTGCAGTTTCCTAGTTATTCCACAATGCATAGCAGTTTCCTATTTATTCCATACTGCATAGCAGTTTCCTAGTTATTTCACACTGCTTAGCAGTTTCCTAGTTATTCCATACTGCGTAGCAGTTTCCTAGTTATTTCGCATTGCATAGCAGTTTCCAAATTATTCCACACTGCATAGCACTTTTAATACTGCTTAGCAGTTTCCTAGTTATTCCACACTGCATAGCAGTTTCCTAGTTATTCCACACTACTTAGCAGTTTCCTAGTTATTCCATACTGCTTAGCATTTTCCTAGTTATTCCGCACTGCATAGCAGTTTCCTAGTTATTCCATACTGCTTAGCAGTTTCCTAGTTATTGCATACTGCGTAGCAGTTTCCTAGTATTCCGCAATGCGTAACAGTATTTCTAGTCTATTACATACTGCTTAGCAGTTTACTTGTTAATCCACACTGCATAGCAGTTTCCTAGTTATTCCACACTGCATAGCAGTTTCCTATCTATTCCGCAATGCATAACAGTTTCCTATTATTCCATACTGCCATAGTAGTTTCCTAGTCTATTCACAAAGCAAAGCACGTTTCCTAGTTATTTCACACTGCATAGCAGTTTCCTAGTTACTTCGCACTGCATAGCAGTGTCCTAGTTATTCCACAAAGCATAGCAGTTTCCTAGTTATTCCACTACAAAATAGCAGTTTCTAGTAATTCCACACTGTATAGCAAGTTTCCTAGTTATTCGACACTGCATAGCAGTTTCCCTAGTTATTCCACATGCATAGCAGTTTCCTAGTTATTCCACACTGCATTGCAGTTTCCTAGTTATTCCGCACTGTATAGCAGTTTCCTATGTTATTGCACACTGCATATCCAGTTTCCTAGTTATTCCATACTGCTTAGAAGTTTCCTAGTTAATTCCATACTGCTTAGCAGTTTCCTAGTTATTCCACAATGCATAGCAGTTTCCTAGTAATTCCGCAATGCACGGCAGTTTCCTAGTTATTCCGCACTGCACTTGCAGTTTCCTAGTTAATTCCACACTGCTTAGCAATTTCCTATTATTCCACACTGCATAGCAGTTTCCTAGTCTATTCCACACTGCATAGCAGTACCCTAGATACTTCCACACTGCATAGCAGTTTCCTAGTTATTCCGCACCTGCATGGCAGTTTCCTAGTTATTTCGCACTGCATAGCAGTTTCCTAGTTATTCCACACTGCATAGAAGTTTTCTATTTATTCCATACCTGCTTAGCAGTTTCCTAGTTAATCAACACCGATAGCAATTTCCTATTATTCCACACTGCATAGCAGTTTCCTAGTTATTCCACACTGCATAGCAGTTCCCTAGTTATTCCACACTGCATAGCAGTTTCCTAGTTATTCCGCACTGCATGGCAGTTTCCTAGTTATTTCGCACTGCATAGCAGTTTCCTAGTTATTCCACACTGCACTGCAGTTTCCTTGTTATTCCACACTGCATAGCAGTTTCCTAATTATTCCACACTGCATAGAAGTTTCCTACTTATTCCGAACTGCATAGCAGTCTCCTAGTTATTCCACACTGCATATCAGTTTCCTAGTTATTCCACACTGCATAGCAATTTCCTATTTATTCCACACTGAGAAGCAGTTTCCTAGTTATTCCACACTGCATAGCAGATTCCTAGTTATTCCACACTGCATAGCAGTTTCCTAGTCATTCCGCACTGCATGGCAGTTTCCTAGTTATTCCGCACTGCATAGCAGTTTCCTAGTTATTTCACATTGCATTGCAGTTTCCTAGTTATTCCACACTGCACTCCATAGCAGTTTCCTAGGTATGCCATACTGTATAGCAGTTTTCTAGTTATTCCGCACAGCATAGCAGTTTCCTAGTTATTCCACACTGCATAGCAGCTTCCTAGTTATTCCACACTGCAAAGCAGCTTCCTAGTTATTCCAATCTGCATAGCAGTTTCCTAGTTATTCCACACTGCATAGCAGTTTCCTAGTTATTCCACACTGCCATAGCAATTTCCCTATTTATTCCACACTGCATAGCAGTTTCCTAGTTATTCCACACTGCATAGCAGTTTCCCTAGTTATTCCACACTGCATAGCAGTTTCCTAGTTATTCCGCACTGCATGGTAGTTTCATAGTTATTCCGCACTGCATAGCAGTTTCCTAGTTATTCCACATTGCATTGCAGTTTCCCTAGTTATTCCACACTGCATAGCACGTTCTCCTAGTTATTCCACACTGCATAGAAGTTCTCCTAGTTATTCCAATCTGCATAGCAGTCTTCCCTAGTTATTCGTATAGGATAGAGCATGAGTTTTGCACGTGTACGGGGAGATAATGCACGAGCGTTAGCGAGTGCATTATCGTCCGTACACGTGCAAGACTCATGCTCTATTGTATTTATACCACAATAACTAGCATAATGCTGTGTATATCCTCGGGTATTACACGATGCATAGTGTCGTATTTAGGCTATTGTGGTATAATACAATGTATAGCAGTTTCCTAGTTATTCCACATTGCATAGCAGTTTCCTAGTTATTCCCACACTGCGTAGCATTTTCCTAGTTATTCCGCACTGCCATAGCAGTTTCCTAGGTATGCCATACTGTATAACAGTTTTCTAGTTATTCCGCACTGCATAGCAGTTTCCTAGTTATTCACACTGCATAGCAGCTTCCTAGTTATTCCACACTGCATAGCAGCTTCCTAGTTATTCCAATCTGCATAGCAGTTTCCTAGTTATTCCACACTGCATAGCAGTTTCTAGTTATTCCACACTGCATAGCCAATTTCCTATTTATTCAACACTGCAAAGCAGTTTCCTAGTTATTCACACATGCATAGCAGTTTCCTAGTTATTCCACACTGCATAGCAGCTTTCCTAGTTATTCCGCACTGCATCGAAGTTTACAAGTTATTCCACAATGCTTAGCAGTTTCCTAGTTATTCCACACTGCTTAGCTGTTTTCCTAGTTATTCCCGTACTGCTTAGCAGTTTCCCTAGTTATTCCCATACTGCGTAGCAGTATCCTAGTTATTCCACACTGCATAGCAGCTTCTAGTTATTCCCACACTGCATAGCAGCTTCCTAGTTATTCCAATCTGCATAGCAGTTTCCTAGTTATTCCCACACTGTATATCTGTTTCCTAGTTATTCCACACTGCATAGCAGTTTCCTAGT
The DNA here is from genome assembly GCA_037043455.1 of Cyrtodaria siliqua. Lineage (NCBI taxonomy): Eukaryota > Metazoa > Mollusca > Bivalvia > Adapedonta > Hiatellidae > Cyrtodaria > Cyrtodaria siliqua. The sequence goes on along the minus strand of JAWPHD010014245.1, from coordinate 9,715 downwards.
TATTCCACACTGCGTAGCATTTTCCTAGTTATTCCGCACTGCATAGCAGTTTCCAAGGTATGCCCATACTGTATAGCAGTTCTCTAGTTATTCCGCCACTGCATAGCATTTTATTAGTTATTCCACACTGCATAGCAGCTTCCTAGTTATTCCACACTGCATAGCAGCTTCCTAGTTATTCCAATCTGCATAGCAGTTTCCTAGTTCCACAATGTATAGCAGTTTCCTAGTTATTCCACACTGCATAGCAGTTTCCCTAGTTATTCCACACTGCATAGCAAGCTCTTCCTAGATATTCCACACTGCTATAGCAGTTTCCTAGTTATTCCACACTGCATAGCAGTTTCCTAGTTATTCCACACTGCATTGCAGTTTCCTAGTTATTCCACACTGCATAGCAGTTTCCTAGTTATTCCACACTGCATGTCAGTTTCCAAGTTATTCCACACTGCATAGCAGCTTCCTAGTTTTTCCACACTGCTTAGCAATTTCCTAGTTATTCCATGCTGCCTTAGCAGTTTCCTAGTTATTCCACACTGCATAGCAGTTTCCTAGTTATTCACACTGCATATCAGTTTCCCTAGTTATTCCGCACTGCATAGCAGTTTCCTAGTTATTCCATACTGCTTAGCAATTTCCTAGTTATTCCATACTGCGTAGCAGTTCTTAGTTATTCCGCACTGTTTAGCAGTTTCCTAGTTATCCCGCAATGCATAACAGTTTTTTAGTTATTACATAATGCTTAGCAGTTTCCTTGTTATTCCACACTGCATAGCAGTTTCCTAGTTATTCCCACACTGCATAGCAGTTTCCTAGTTATTCCGCACTGCATAGCAGATTCCTAGTTATGCCATACTGCTTAGCAATTTCCTAGTTATTCCATACTGCGTAGCAGTTTCTTAGTTATTCCGCACTGCTTAGCAGTTTCCTAGTTATCCCGCAATGCATAACAGTTTTTTAGTTATTACATAATGCTTAGCAGTTTCCTAGTTATTCCCACACTGCATAGCAGTTTCCTAGTTATTCCACACTGCATAGCAGTTTCCTTGTTATTCCGCACTGCAATGCAGTTTCCTAGTTATTCCACACTGCATAGCAGTTTCCTAGTTATTACATACTGCTTCCTAGTTATTCCCATACTGCATAGTAGTTTCCTAGTTATTCCACACTGCATAGCAGTTTCCCAGTTATTCCGCCACGCATAGCAGTTTCCTAGTTATTCCACACTGCATAGTAGTTCCCTAGTTATTCCACACTGCATAGCAGTTTCCTAGTTATTCCACACTGCATAGCAGTTTCCTAGTTATTCCGCACTGCATAGCAGATTCCTAGTTATGCCATACTGCTTAGCAATTTCCTAGTTATTCCATACTGCGTAGCAGTTTCTTAGTTATTCCGCACTGCTTAGCAGTATGGCATAACTAGGAATCTGCTATGCAGTGCGGAATAACTAGGAAACTGCTATGCAGTGTGGAATAACTAGGAAACTGCTATGCAGTGTGGAATAACTAGGGAACTACCTATGCAGTGTGGAATAACTAGGAAACTGCTATGCGTGGCGGAATAACTGGGAAACTGCTATGCAGTGTGGAATAACTAGGAAAACTACTATGCAGTATGGAATAACTAGGAAGCAGTATGTAATAACTAGGAAACTGCTATGCAGTGTGAATAACTAGGAAAACTGCATTGCAGTGCGGAATAACAAGGAAACTGCTATGCAGTGTGGAATAACTAGGAAACTGCTATGCAGTGTGGAATAACCTAGGAAAACTGCTAAGCATTATGTAATAACTAAAAAACTGTTATGCATTGCGGGATAACTAGGAAACTGCTAAGCAGTGCGGAATAACTAAGAAACTGCTACGCAGTATGGAATAACTAGGAAATTGCTAAGCAGTATGGCATAACTAGGAATCTGCTATGCAGTGCGGAATAACTAGGAAACTGCTATGCAGTGTGGAATAACTAGGAAACTGCTATGCAGTGTGGAATAACAAGGAAACTGCCTAAGCATTATGTAATAACTAAAAAACTGTTATGCATTGCGGGATAACTAGGAAACTGCCTAAACAGTGCGGAATAACTAAGAAACTGCTACGCAGTATGGAATAACTAGGAAATTGCTAAGCAGTATGGAATAACTAGGAAACTGCTATGCAGTGCGGAATAACTAGGAAACTGATATGCAGTGTGGAATAACTAGGAAACTGCTATGCAGTGTGGAATAACTAGGAAACTGCTAAGCAGCATGGAATAACTAGGAAATTGCTAAGCAGTGTGGAAAAACTAGGAAGCTGCTATGCAGTGTGGAATAACTTGGAAACTGACATGCAGTGTGGAATAACTAGGAAACTGCTATGCAGTGTGGAATAACTAGGAAACTGCAATGCAGTGTGGAATAACTAGGAAACTGCTATGCAGTGTGGAATAACCTAGGAAACTGCCTATACAGTGTGGAACTATCTAGGAAACTGCTATGCAGTGTGGAATAACTAGGAAACTGCTATGCAGTGTGGAATAACTAGGAAACTGCCTATACATTGTGGAATAACTAGGAAACTGCTATGCAGATTGGAATAACTAGGAAGCTGCTATGCAGTGTGGAATAAACTAGGAAGCTGCTATGCAGTGTGGAATAACTAATAAAATGCTATGCAGTGCGGAATAACTAGAGAACTGCTATACAGTATGGCATACCTTGGAAACTGCTATGCAGTGCGGAATAACTAGGAAAATGCTACGCAGTGTGGAATAACTAGGAAACTGCTATGCAGTGTGGAATAACTAGGAAACAGATATACAGTGTGGAATAACTAGGAAACTGCTATGCAGATTGGACATAACTAGGAAGCTGCTATGCAGTGTGGAATAACTAGGAAGCTGCTATGCAGTGTGGAATAACTAGGAAACTGCTACGCAGTATGGAATAACTAGGAAACTGCTAAGCAGTACGGAATAACTAGAAAACAGCTAAGCCAGTGTGGAATAACTAGGAAACTGCTAAGCATTGTGGAATAACTTGTAAACTTCGATGCAGTGCGGAATAACTAGGAAACTGCTATGCAGTGTGGAATAACTAGGAAACTGCTATGCAGTGTGGAATAACTAGGAAACTGCTTTGCAGTGTTGAATAAATAGGAAATTGCTATGCAGTGTGGAATAACTAGGAAACTGCTATGCAGTGTGGAATAACTAGGAAACTGCTATGCAGATTGGAATAACTAGGAAGCTGCTATGCAGTGTGGAATAAACTAGGAAGCTGCTATGCAGTGCTGGAATAACTAGGAAACTGCTATGCAGTGCGGAATAACTAGAAAACTGTTATACAGTATGGCATACCTAGGAAACTGCTATGCAGTGCGGAATAACTAGGAAAATGCTACGCAGTGTGGAATAACTAGGAAACTGCTATGCCAATGTGGAATAACTAGGAAACTGCTATACATTGTATTATACCACAATAGCCTAAATACACACTATGCATCGTGTAATACCCGAGGATATACACAGCATATGCTAGTTATCTGTGGTATAAATACAATAGAGCATGAGTCTTGCACGTGTACGGACGATAATGCACTCGCTAACGCTCGTGCATTATCTCCCCGTACACGTGCAAAACTCATGCTCTATCCTATACGAATAACTAGGAAACTGCTATGCAGATTGGAATAACTAGGAAACTTCTATGCAGAGTGGAATAACTAGGAAACTGCTATGCAGTGTGGAATAACTAGGAAACTGCAATGCAATGTGGAATAACTAGGAAACTGCTATGCAGTGCGGAATAACTATGAAACTACCATGCCAGTGCGGAATAACTAGGAAACTGCTATGCAGTGTGGAATAACTAGGAAACTGCTATGCAGTGTGGAATAACTAGGAAACTGCTATGCAGTGTGGAATAAATAGGAAATTGCTATGCAGTGTGGAATAACTAGGAAACTGCTATGCAGTGTGGAATAACTAGGAAAACTGCTACTGCAGATTGGAATAACTAGGAAGCTGCCTTTGCAGTGTGGAATAACTAGGAAGCTGCTATGCAGTGTGGAATAACTAGGAAACTGCTATGCTGTGCGGAATAACTAGAAAACTGCTATACAGTATGGCATACCTAGGAAACTGCTATGGAGTGCAGTGTGGAATAACTAGGAAACTGCAATGCAATGTGAAATAACTAGGAAACTGCTATGCAGTGCGGAATAACTAGGAAACTGCCATGCAGTGCGGAATGACTAGGAAACTGCTATGCAGTGTGGAATAACTAGGAATCTGCTATGCAGTGTGGAATAACTAGGAAACTGCTTCTCAGTGTGGAATAAATAGGAAATTGCTATGCAGTGTGGAATAACTAGGAAACTGATATGCAGTGTGGACATAACTAGGAGACTGCTATGCAGTTCGGAATAAGTAGGAAACTTCTATGCAGTGTGGAATAATTAGGAAACTGCTATGCCAGTGTGGAATAACAAGGAAACTGCAGTGCCAGTGTGGAATAACTAGGAAACTGCTATGCAGTGCGAAATAACTAGGAAACTGCCATGCAGTGCGGAATAACTAGGAACACTGCTATGCAGTGTGGAATAACTAGGGAACTGCTATGCAGTGTGGAATAACTAGGAAACTGCTATGCAGTGTGGAATAATAGGAAATTGCTACAGCGGTGTTGAATAACTAGGAAACTGCTAAGCAGTATGGAATAAATAGAAAACTTCTATGCAGTGTGGAATAACTAGGAAACTGCTATGCAGTGCGAAATAACTAGGAAACTGCCATGCAGTGCGGAATAACTAGGAAACTGCTATGCAGTGTGGAATAACTAGGGAACTGCTATGCAGTGTGGAATAACTAGGAAACTGCTATGCAGTGTGGAATAATAGGAAATTGCTAAGCAGTGTGGAATAACTAGGAAAACTGCAATGCAGTGCGAATAACTAGGAAACTGCCGTGCATTGCGGAATTACTAGGAAACTGCTATGCATTGTGGAATAAACTAGGAAACTGCTAAGCAGTATGGAATAACTAGGAAACTTCTAAGCAGTATGGAATAACTAGGAAACTGATATGCAGTGTGCAATAACAAGGAAACTGCCTATACAGTGCGGAATAACTAGGAAACTGCAATGCAGTGTGGAATAACTAGGAAACTGCTATGCAGTGTGGAACTAACTAGGAAACTGCTATGCAGTGTCGAATAACTAGGAAACTTGCTATACAGTGTGGAATTACTAGGAAACTGCTATGTTATTGTGGAATAACTAGGAAACTGCTATGCTTTGTGGAATAACTAGGACACTGCTATGCAGTGCGGAATAACTAGGAAACTGCTATGCAGTGTGAAATAACTAGGAAACTGCTTTGCTTTGTGGAATAACTAGGAAACTACTATGCAGTATGGAATAAATAGGAAACTGTTATGCATTGCGGAATAGATAGGAAACTGCTATGCAGTGTGGAATAACTAGGAAACTGCTATGCAGTGTGGAATAACAAGTAAACTGCTAAGCAGTATGTAATAACTAGAAAATGTTACGCATTGCGGAATAACTAGGAAACTGCTACGCAGTATGCAATAACTAGGAAACTGCTAAGCAGTATGGAATAACTAGGAAACTGCTATGCAGTGCGGAATAACTAGGAAAATGCTAAGCAGTATGGAATAACTAGGAAACTGCTAAGTAGTGTGGAATAACTAGGAAACTGCTATGCAGTGTGGAATAACTAGGAAACTGCTAAGCAGTATTAAAAGTGCTATGCAGTGTGGAATAATTTGGAAACTGCTATGCAATGCGAAATAACTAGGAAACTGCTCTACGCAGTATGGAATAACTAGGAAACTGCTAAGCAGTGTGAAATAACTAGGAAATGCTATGCAGTATGGACTAAATAGGAACTGCTATGCATTGTGGAATAACTAGGAAACTGCAATGTAGTGTGGAATAACTAGGAAACTACTATGTAGTGTGGAATAACTAGGAAGCTGCTATGCAGTGTGTAATAACTAGGAAACTGCTATGCAGTATGGAATAAATAGGAAACTGCTATGCAAGTGTGGAATAATAGGAAACTGCTATGCAGTGTGGAAAACTAGGAAACTGCTATGCAGTGTGGAATAAATAGGAAATTGCTATGCGGTGATGAATAACTAGGAACTGCTAAGCAGTATGGAATAACTAGAAAACTCTCTATGCAGTGTGAATAACTAGGAAACTGCTATGCAGTGTGGAATAACTCAGGAAACTGCAATGCAGTGCGGAATAACTAGGAAACTGCCGTGCAGTGCGGAATAACTAGGAAACTGCTATGCATCTGTGGAATAACTAGGAAATGCTAAGCAGTATGGAATAACTAGGAAACTGCTAAGCAGTACTGGAATAACATAGGAACTGATATGCAGTGTGCAACACACAAGGAAACTGCTGTGCAGTGCGGAATAACTAGGAAACTGCAATGCAGTGTGGAATAACTAGGAAACTGCTATGCAGTGTCGAATAACTAGGAAACTTGCTATTACAGTGTGGAATTACTAGGAAACTGCTATGTTTTGAGGAATAACTAGGAAACTGCTATGCTTTGTGGAATAACTAGGAAACTGCGCTATGCAGTGCGGAATACTATTAAGTGCTATGCAGTGTGGAATAACTAGGAAACTGCTTTGCTTTGTGGAATAACTAGGAAATACTATGCAGTATGATAAATAGGAAACTGTTACACATTGCGGAATAAATAGGAAACTGCTATGCAGTGTGGAATAACTAGGAACACTGCTATGCAGATGTGGAATAACAAGTAAACTGCTAAGAGTATGTAAATAACTAGAAAACTGTTACGCACTTGCGGAATAACTAGGAAATGCTACGCAGTATCGGAATAACTAGGAAACTGCTTAGCAGTATGGAATAACTAGGAAACTGCTATGCAAGTGCGGAATAACTAGGAAAATGCTAAGCAGTATGGAATAACTAGGAAACTGCTAAGTAGTGTGGAATAACTAGGAAACTGCTATGCAGCTGTGGAATAACTAGGAAACTGCTAAGCAGTATGGAAAGTGCTATGCAGTGTGGAATAATTAGGAAACTGCTATGCAATGCGAAACTAACTAGGAACACTGCCTACGCAGTATGGAATAACCTAGAAACTGCTAAGCAGTGCTGGAATAACTAGGAACACTGCTATGCAGTATGGAAGAAATAGGAAACTGCTATGCTTTGTGGAATAACTAGGAAACTGCAATGTAGTGTGGAATAACTAGGAAACTGCTATGTAGTGTGGAATAACTAGGAATCTGCTATGCAGTGTGTAATAAATAGGAAACTGCTATGCAGTATGGAATAACTAGGAAACTGCCTATACAGTGTAGAATAACTAGTAAACTGCTACTGCAGTTTGGAATAACTAAGAAGCTGCTATGCAGTGTGGAATAACTAGGAAACTGCTATGCAGTGCGGACTAACTAGAAAACTGCTATACAGTATGGCAATAACTAGGAACCTGCTATGCAGTGCGGAATAACTAGGAAACTGCTAAGCAGTGTGGAATAACTAAGAAACTGCTAAGCGGTTATGGAATCACTAAGCAACTTCTATGCAGTGTGGAATAACTAGGAAACTGCTATGCAGTGTGGCATAACTAGGAAACTGCAAAGCAGTGATGGAATAACTAAGGAAACTGCTATGCAGTGTGGAATAACTAGGAAGCTGCCTATGCAGTGTGGAATAAACTTAGGAAACCTGCTATGCAGTGCGGAACTAACTAGGAAACTGCCTATGCTTTGTGGAATAACTAGTAAACTGCCTATGCTCTTGTGGACTAACTAGGAAAACTGCTATGCAGTGCGGAATAACTAGAAAACTGCTATGCAGTGTGGAATACCTAGGAAACTGCTATTCCAGTGTGGAATAACTATGCAACTTCTATACAGTGTGAATAACTAGGAAACTTCTATGCAGTGTGGAATAACTAGGAAACTGCTATGTCAGTGTGGACATAACTATGCCAACATACTATGCAGTGTGGAATAACTAGGAAACTGATATGCTGTTTGGAATAACTAGGAAACTACTATGCAGTGCGGAATAACTAGGAAACTGCTATGCAGTGCGGAATAACTAGGAAACTGCTATGCAGTGCGGAATAACTAGAAACTGCTATGCAGTGTGGAATAACTAGGAACACTGCTATGCCTTGTGGAATAACTAGGAAACTGCTTATACAGTGTGGAATAACTAGGAAACTGCTGTGCAGTGTGGAATAACTAGGAAACTACTATGCAGTGTGGAATAACTAGGAACACTACTAATGCAGTGTGGAATACAATAGGAACACTACTATGCAGTATGGAAATAACTAGGAACATTGCTACGCAGTTTGGAGTGTGGAATAACTTATGGAACTGTTCATGCATATTCGGAATAATTAGGGAAACTGCTACGCAGTATGGAATAACTAGGAAATGCTATGAAGTGTGGAATAATTATTAAACTGCTATGCTTTGTGGACATAACTAGGAAACTGTATGCTTTTTTGGACTAACTAGGAAACTGCAATGCAGTGCGGAATAATTAGGAAACTGCTATGCAGTGCGGAATAACTAGGAAACTGCTTCACCAGTGTGAAATAACTAGGAAACTGCTATGCAGAGTGGAATAACTAGGAAACTGCTATGCTTAGTGGAATAACTAGGAAACTGCTATGCTTTGTGGACTAACTAGGAAACTGCTATGCAAGTAGCGGAATAACTAGAAAACTGCTATGCAGTGTGGAATATCTAGGAACATGCTATCTCAGTGTGGAATAACTATGCAAACTACTATACAGTGTGGAATAACATAGGAAACTTCTATGCAGTGTGGAATAACTAGGAAACTGCTATGCAGTTTGGAATAACTATGCAACTACTATGCAGTGTGGAATAACTAGAAACTGATATGCTGTTTGAACTAACTCAGGAAACCTACTATGCAGTGCGGAATAACTAGGAAACTGCTATGCAGTGCGGAATACCTAGGAAACTGCTATGCAGTGTGGAACTAACTAGGAAACGGCTATGCCTTGTGGTATAACTAGGAAACTCGTTATACAGTGTGGAAAAACTAGGAAACTGCTGTGCAGTGTGGAATAACTAGGAAACTACTATGCAGTGTGGAATAACTAGGAAACTACTATGCAGTGTGGAATAAATAGGAAACTACTATGCAGTATGGAATAACTAGAGAAATTGCTACGCAGTTTGGAGTGTAGAATAATTATGGAACTGTTTTTCGGAACTGCATTTCGGAATAATTAGGAAACTGCCACTTAATTGTGCGAATCAATTATCTAAACTGCTATGCCTTTGTGGAATCAACTATGAAACTGCCATGCTTTTTGGAATAACTAGGAAACTGCAATGCAGTGCGGAATAACCTAATGAAACTGCTATGCAGTGTGGAATAACTAGGAAACCGCTATGCAGTGTGGAATAACTAGGAAACTGCTATGCAGTGTGGAATAACTATGCAACTACTATACCAGTGTGGAATAACAAGGAAACTGCTGTGCAGTGTGGAATAACTATGCAACTACTATACAGTGTGGAATAACTAGGAAACTGCTTTGCAGTGCTTGAATAAACTAGGAAACTACTATGCAGTGCGGAATAACTAGGACACTCCTATGAAGTGTGGAATAACTAGGAAACTGATATGCTTTGTGTAATAATAGGAAACTGTTA